>JAPKLW010000006.1:1255693-1298254 GCA_026898455.1 Plectranthus barbatus | reverse complement strand
ATGCAATAAAACAATAAGAAAACAACGTGATAAGTGAGGCAAAATACAAGCTTATCAGCTGTAAGTGTATCTCTCGTTCTAGTAAACGTCTACGAGTGTAGTTTGCTAGTTCCTAGAGGTGCATAGGTACGGTTGTTGGGATTTCTAGACAAACAATTTAAATCATGTGAATAGTGGGAGGGTTTTGCGTAAACGTCTACGAGTGTAGCTTGCGTAGATCTCTTTCACAAGTATTCTAGGATTGATTTAAATTATAGATAACAAAAGCTTTAAGGGCTGTGCGGTATGGTTACGTGCCATGCTAAACTGTCTCTTTTGGCCGAAGTTAAATTTGTGGTTAATGGCTTAAAAGCATCTTAGAATATAATGCAAGAATTGCATCCCTGTTCTTGAGAGATGGCTTGGTCTAAGGTTTTCACTAATTATTAATTTCTAGTGTCAAAAGCTTCCTGACATGGTAGTGAAATTAAATGGATTGGGGCTTAAAACCCGCAGTTCTGGTTGAGGGTGACATCGTAAACGTCTACGAGTGTAGCTTGCGGTGGGAACTCTTGGGCAATTAGTGGAAAACATTTGTATTTGATTTATTAAAAAAATTTCAATGCATTTGTTTTCGAAGTTCTACATGTATGTTCTTATTTAAGATTATTTATTGTTTCGGATATGTCTATGTCTAGTGTTATCAATATTCTTGCACAAAATTCTCTAACTGGTCCAAACTTCCTGGAATGGAAACGCAACCTTGAATACATCCTGATTGCGGAAGAACACAAGTTCGTTCTACAAATACTTTGTCCTATAAGTGCCTACTACTGAATCCTCGCAAGAGGAAGTAGACTATTACAACGAGTGAGAGAGCACGTAGTTTCCATGACTCACCTCATGGATGAGCTAACTGTGCACAATGGAGGTATCGACGCTGAGGCTAAGGATGATATCATACTGAACTCTCTACCCAAATCCTTTGAGAGTTTCAAACTGATTGTTGTCATGAACAAGGAGTATACTCTTAACGAGTTGCTCAATGACTTGATGGCAGCGGAATCGGTTATGAATCCTTAGAAGGTTGCCTTAGCTACTTCTGGTAATCACTCTGCTGTATCAAAAGGTATGAAGCCGAAAAGAGCGATTAAGAAGAATGATGGGAAGGTAATTGCGAAGGACATGGGAGCTGTTAATAAGCCTATGGGGAAACTTCGAGGGACAAGTGTTTTCAGGTGTGGTAAGAAAGGACATAGGAGGAAAGATTGTCAGGCCCACAAGGCCAGACAGGGTATGCCATTTTCATGTATAACTGAAGCATGATTAGAGTGCGGCGTTGCTCTTCCAAGAGCTGTAAGCGCTAACTTGTTGATCATGTTGTTGTACTTTGCAGGGGACCGTGCCGACAAGGCTGGTGAGTGATGGCAAGAAGATACCAAACTGGATGAAGGCAACGTCTTAGGATGGAGCTTCATGGAGTTTTCTTTTCTTTATGTTTTGATAAATTAAGTACATTTGAGAGTTTATTTGTGGGCCGTGGTTTATCGGCAGGACAAATTTTATCAACTTTTATGGATATTTGTTATTTATGATTTTATCATTGGTAGTAACAATGTTATCCGTTATGGGATGTTGATTTACAATCTCTATGTTACTTAGATCAAAACATGTCCTTTATATTGCATGTAATTCATCAGTAATTGATAATCCTAGAAAGAGAAAGCTTACTTCTTCTAATGAGGATCTTACATATCTCTGGCACTTGAGACTGGGCCACATCAGCTTGAAGCGGATTCAGAGATTTGCAGATGACGGTACATTGGACTTAGTCCAGGCTGTACCTTATCAAGTCTGCGAATCCTACATCGAGGACAAGATGTCAACTAGGCCTTTCAAGGCTAGTCAATCTCGAGCAGAGGAAGTGTTGGAATTGATCTATTCTGACTTATGTGGACCGATGTCCACGCAGGCTCGTGGAGGGTACGAGTACTTCGTCACTTTCATTGACGATTACTCAAGGTACGGATACGTTTACCTGCTTTGCTACAAGTCTGAATGCTTTGAGAAATTCAAAGAGTTCAAGGCTGAGGTAGAAAAGAAGGTTGGGAAAACTATCAAGTCGCTGCGATCTGACCGCGGCGGCGAATACCTCGATAACGAGTTCCTGCATATTTGTCAGAAAATGGGATTACATCCCAGTGGACTGCACCGGGTACTCTTCAGCAAAACGGTGTAGCTGAGAGAAGAAATAGGACTCTTCTAGAGATGGTAAGATCAATGATGAGTTATGCAAACTTACCAATTTCATTTTGGGGCTACGCATTGGAAACAGCAGCTTACGTGCTTAATGTGGTGCCTTCTAAATCAGTTCCTAAGACGCCTTCTGAGCTCTTCCTTGGTTGAAAACCTAGTTTGTGCAAGTTTACAGTATGGGGCTGTCCGGCACACGTACTGTCGAAGGAACCTGATAAGCTAGAAATCAGGTCAAAAGTAATGTTGTTCATAGGGTATCCCAGGCAAACGAAAGGTGGTTACTTTTACTGTCCTGAGAGTCAAAGAGTCATTGTTAGCACCAACGCTAGATTCTTGGAGGACAAGTATGTGAGTAATCACAAGTCAAGGAGTGATATCGTTCTTCAAGAAATTGAGAACGAGAATGCAATTCCAAGGGAAAGGGAGCGTGCAGATGTGGGTGCACCTGTGAAAGGTACAACACCACAGACACGTTCTTCAGTGCAAGGTGCAGGACCACAAGTCACTGCACCAACTACTGACACAGCACCGATGTCTCATCGTAGTGGGAGAGTTATTTTCTAGCCAGAAAGGTACATGTTCGTGGGTGAGTCTTCGGACTTGAGCCCAGAAGATGGACATGAGGACTCTGACCCACTGACTTACGAAGAGGCAGTGCAGGACAAGGATGTTGCCAAATGACGTGTCGCCATGGATTCTGAAATTGAATCCATAACTGCTATGGATGTATACCAGAAAACTGATTTGCCGGATGGATTTAGGGCCATAGGGTGCAAATGGGTATATAAGAGAATGAAAGGGGCGGATGGAAAGATCACGGCTTTTAAAGCCAGGCTGGTGGCAAAGGGTTATAGTCAAAAAGAGGGCATTGACTATGACAAAACCTTTTCACCCGTAGCCATGCTTAAATCCATCCGCATACTCCTTGCCATAGCTGCGCATATGGACCTCGAGATCTGGCAGATGGATGTCAAAACTGCTTTTCTTAACGGTTACCTTGAAGAAGGTATGGATATCTATATACAGCAACCCGAGGGTTACATAAGCAAGGGCGAAAAACATCTTGTCTGGAAGCTTAGAAAGTCCTTGTATGGACTTAAGCAAGCTTCAAGGTCGTGAAACTTACATTTTAACGATGTGATTAAATCTTATGTATGCATAGTCGAAAAATGAAAGTTGTGTTTACCGACTTTGTGTCAGTGGGAGCGTGGTCTTCCTTGCACTTTACGTTGATGACATACTCCTATTTGGAAACAACGAGGGAGTAATGTCCGAAATCAAAGCTTGGTTATCCGAAAAGTTCCAAATGAAGGATCTGGGAGAAGCTGGCTACATTCTTGGGATTAAGGTCTTACGAGATCGTAAGAGAAAAATATTGAGCTTATCCCAGGCATCCTATGT
Organism: Plectranthus barbatus; assembly: GCA_026898455.1. Classification (NCBI taxonomy): domain Eukaryota; kingdom Viridiplantae; phylum Streptophyta; class Magnoliopsida; order Lamiales; family Lamiaceae; genus Plectranthus; species Plectranthus barbatus. Next base: position 1,294,618 of record JAPKLW010000006.1, on the reverse strand, counting down.
GGATACTGTGATAGCCCGGTTCAGCATGCAACTTGCCAAGAAAGGCTTGCTACCTTTCAGACATGGCGTTCATCTTTCTAGTAAGCAGTGTCCTCAAAAACAGCGGGAGAAAAATGAGATGAGTCTTGTACAATATGCTTCGGCAGTGGGTAGCCTCATGTATGCGATGCTGTGTACCAGGCCAGATATCTGTTATGTCGTTGGCATGGTAGCAAGATATCAGTCTAACCCTGGACAGGCGCACTGGACTGCTGTAAAGCACATCCTCAAGTATTTGAAAAGAACTAGGAATTTCTGCTTAGTTTATCAAAGTGAGGATTTGTGCCCTGTGTGTTATACAAACTCGGATTTCCAAGGAGACCAGGATGAGAAGAAATCGACCTCAAGATATGTGTTTACCCTGGGAGGTGGAGCTATATCTTGGAGGAGCTCAAAGCAGAAATGCATTGCTGACTCCAACATGGAGGCGGAATATGTCGCCGCCTCCGATGCCTCGAAAGAAGGGGTATGGCTCCGGAACTACCTTTTAGAGTTGGGCGTGATCCCGAGTCTGCCGAGGAGCATCACAATTTATTGTGATAACTCTGGTGCAGTGGCAAACTCAAAGGAACCGCGGTCTCACAGGGCAAGCAAACACATAGAGATAAAGTACCATATCATACGAGAAATCGTATCGAGGGGCGATGTGCAAATTAAGAAGATTGACACTGCTAACAATCTTGCTGAGCCATTTACAAATAGCTTGCTGCAAAAAAGTTTACGAAAGACATATTCGTGAGCTGGGTCTGAGGTGGATGCCGACCACTGACAGTGGTTAAAAAGACAGCAGACTAGATAGACGGACTGTATACTCTGTAATAGCTTAGTTATGCTTTGAGTATAAGTGGGAGATTGATGGGTTTTGTATACTAAAAGCATTTATTATAATGAGTATACAACGGTTTATTTCTCTTATCTGTTAACAATCTTACATGTATGAACAATGGTATCCTCTTGTCTCACCGATAGGGACGATCATACGGCGTGTTGTAGATCGCAGAAGACAGTATGATCACTTGACCTAGTGAGACATAAACCTGATCACAATCGAGACAGCGTATGAGGATACGTCTGTCCGGATGGCTGCGGCATTGTCGGAATAAATAGTCTGTCTTGGTTACTTGACATGCTGGTACGCAGAGGTGGCGTATTGATGGACCGCAGTGAGATGTATTCGTCTGTCTGACATCAGCGAATACAAAATCCCGTTATATTGATTGAGTCCAAACCCTAACGAAGGTTCAGGGGTTTGCAAGGGTTGACTGTTGCTTTGACTTGCCATGGTGGAGAGCCTAAGTAACGTGCTCGTATATCCGCATCTTGGGTAACAGCAGTTCGTGTAGTACTGCCTGAGACTGGGTTTAGGTAACCATATCCGAGTAATAGGATGGGGACATTCCCTGAGGAGCTCAATAACATTCATCGTGTCAAAGTCCTGCAGGCTGATTAAGTTCAGGCAAGAGTGATAAGGATTGAGTGGTACTACTCAGGAATAATAAGATATTAATTAATTGTAGTTAGAGCTTGTCAGAGGCTCCGATTAATTAATGGATGTCCGGTAACCTTAAATATGGGGATTCTCAATTAATGCAGCCTGTTCTCATAACGTGGTAATAAAGGGGTAGGTCAGTATTAATTCTGTGGTGAAAAAGAATTAATATTAATTAATTATTTGTGTTCTGGGTTGTGGACATGGGAATCAATTAATTTATAGGCCCAAGGAAAGTGTGCTGAATTGAGCCCAAGAGCCCATTAGGGTTTACAACCCTAGGTCTATAAATAGACAGTTATCTCTCATAAGTTGTAACACAGTTGAAACACACTAAACCTAGGAGAGAGAGAGAGGGGCGCCGATCCCTTTACAAAAGGGAGGAGAATTTCGATTCTGGTCCAGCTCAAACCACATATCTACGGAGTCCTCACCGGTAGTAGATCTGAATAGCACCGGGATACAGATCTGAAGATCTAATCAGGAGAACAACATATTTCTTTCTTCCCTCTTTGTCTTTTCGATTGTATTTAAGAAATTAGATTTCTAATTTCTGATTCCGCAGATAAAATCGGATTGCGTGGTTGAATTCAAGTTAAAAATTCAAACGCAAAAGATCGGTTCAGACTCGACGGAATAACGGTAATTCCTTAATCCACAATTCTGGTAATTAAATTCATAGGAGCATGCTAGGATTTATCTTGTATTTAATTATGCATAAAATCCATAAATCGATCCGGTTCAGTTTGATTTTGGTGATTCGGTTCACGGAAAAATCCTACAGTTAGTAGTTAAAATGTAAATTTGTAAAGAGGAAATATATCAAAATAGCCATTTTGGCTATCAAAAAACCTTAAATAGCCACTATTATATATTCATTCAAAAAATAGCCAAATTAAAGTAAATTGACACAAATGTCCCTGTTATTTATATGGTTTATAATTTTACCAATCATGTTCACGTTTTTAAAAAAAATAGTTGCTAAAAAAATACATTTAACGAATTGCACTGAACATTAATTTCGCTTTAACGATTACAGTTGTAAAAATAGATTATAAAATTAAAAGATATAGATTTTGCATTTATTTTTTTTCTTGTGATTGAATTTTTTTTAAAGTATAAAAAATATAAAATTAAGATCTTGACTTAAAAAATAGTTTACGATTTCATTCACCCACTATTCGATTGTGTTTCGGTGGCTTTTAATTTAAAAAAATAATGAAATTAATAATAAAAAATGAAGTAAAAGAAGTAATAAATCACACAGTTGCCATTTGCGACTTGTTATTTTTATCTAATTTTGTTTTTTTGTTTTTTTCTTTTGAAATGAACAATTTAATTAATTAATTAATTATATTTATATCAATAATTAAATTAAAATTATATCATAATAATAGTTTTATAAGATAATGACACTATAAACTTAAGTCATTCAAATTAATTTAAAAAACAAACATTCATTATATTACATTAAAAATTAATAAATACAAATTACAAATTGTAAAAAAAATACCCGATCTCCTTTTATCTAAAAACATGAATACCGAGAAATTCACAATTTTGTAGGATTTTTGTACATTATTTGACTAATTTTTTTACCTTGTAGAAACCATATGTGAAAATTGGGGGCAATTTAGGAATATGGCTATTCCTTGAATGTATATATAAAAGTTACTTTTTAAGGTTTTTTTATAGCAGAAGTGATTATTTAAGGTTTTGACTCATTTGTAAATATATTAATACTATGAATTAAATTGCAAAAACTGAAAACATCTAACTATAATTAAAGTAAAGAAGTCTTTGCCCAAACTGTTCACACTCAAATTATTGGGCAGTTTCCATTAATTCATAATGGTAATTCATTACTTCTCAATATTTTCTACAGAACTTGCGGCAAAGGACCTGCAAAATGTCAAAGTTCTTATTATCATAGGTGTTATGTAACAGACAAGCTTGAATCACAGAAAAACAAAACCTAGAACACCAAATTTAATGTGGTTTGATCAATTGATCTACATCCACATCCACTGAGGATGAGGGTCTTAGAGCATTGAGAGGACCTTTCCCTAGTACGAGAGGACGGGAAGGACGCACCTCTGGTGTACCAGTTATCGTGCCCACGGAAATGCTGGGTAGTCTGAGCGAATAACTGCTGAAAGCATCTAAGTAGTAAGCACACCCCAAGATGAGTGCTCTCCTATTCCGACTTCCCCAGATCTTCCGGTAGCACAGCCGAGACGGTGACGGGTTCTCAACTCTATGCAAATTTTTCCAGACGTGCGAAGAAGATGATGAACAATGACTCTCACAATTTTAATAACCAACCCCAACGCCTCTATACAGTCAGCTAATCCGAGCTTTACACGTGTCTCACTCTGGATGTCTTACTATTTACTATAAAAACGTAGAAAGAAAATCACAACTTTATCACTTCTTAACAATCGAGCTCAACACTCGGCTGAATTTCCAACCAACTCTAAAGTCTAAACATGAGAAGTCAAATACCAACAATAGGCAAACTACGCATTTCAATTTTTTGTGATGATCAACAAATTATTGTCTTAAATTGAAGCTTTATCGATGAATTTTCAGGATTGGCCGGGAATCATGATTCCTGGGACCATGAGGCTGAATGATGAGAGTCACCAAAAACAGCAAATCGAGGGGCGTGAAAGATTTGTGCTTTTGATAACTCTGGAATGGATCGGAGCTCGGTTCCGTCCGAGAAGTCGTATATCATTGGCAGTCAATATAAATTTTCTAATTAGTTTATTGCTTTTTTGGCCTGGATTAATTGTTTTGTGTGCAAAGAAACAATTTTCTCTTCTCAATTTTGTGGTTTTGTTATCAATCCAAATTAATTGAGTTCATTTAAATGCAAGTTTTCAGTAGCAATCACCGTGTCTAGTGAAATGATTGAACAATTCAAATATTTTAATTTGGCTGGTAATTTCTCATTTCATGATTTTGTTTTTTTCGATTCCTGAAATTTATGTTGAAATATGTGAAAAATAATTGAATAATTATTTAGTATTGGGGTCAAAAATAGGAGATGTGGATCCAGTTGGTGTTGGTTGAGGTTAAAATTTGTTTTGATCAAAGTTGAGGCGAAGCATTAGTTGATATTTGCAATTAATATATTTAAGGGATTTGAGATTGTTTAGGAGATCGTGTATATCAATTAAGAATTACAATATGATATATTTTAAATCTTTAATATTTATGAGTTAAATAATAAAAAATAGAAAATTATTAGAAATATAAAAAAATATATACAAATTTATGATTTAGTTTTTTTAGAAAAAAATTAAAAAAAATATATTGAGAATTAAAACATAAATTTATAAATGATAGGTTATTTTTTAATTATATTTCAAAAAATAGATAGATGTTAGCATTTAAATTGTTAACCTTGAATATGTTGGACACTAAATTACAAAAATGAACAAATGATATGAATTCAATTGCATCTTTGAAATATTAGAAATAAATTGATAGCATAGACAAATTTTATAAATAAAATTAAACAAACATTATTAATTTATTTATAGTTTTGTAAATGTTAAATTATTTTTTAGATATAAGTAAATATTAAGACTTAAATTGCAATTAGCACTTAATATTATTATAATGTCAGAAATCTTTAACTTGTAAAAAATATATCCAGGATCCGAAGTGATATCTTCCCATAAATTTAAGGGAAATGTTAAGGGTGAAACATGGAAAGTGTAGCGTTCTTGATGATGTCATCGTCTTTCTAGAGTAACTCGTCAGCCGCGGGAACGCGTTTTCGTATAACCCAACCCACCCACACACCAACACACTTTTGCAAAACCCAATGCCCGAAAATTCATCTATCACCCGGTTTCTATAAATAAATTGGTTATTTGGAATTAATCAAGAAAACATGAATACTGCTACAATGTTTCTGCATATCTCCCTTCATTTGGCACCCTTCAAACTGCTTCTCCTCTCTCTCATACTCTCTTCATCTCTCATCCAAACACACTCCGTCGCCTTGTCTGGCTGCCAAGCCAAGTGTGGCGACACGAGCATCCCCTCTTCCTTGGCGATGTTCGTGTTGGCACCCGTCTTGGCAAGCACTTGGATCGTCTGGACGCAGCAGAAGAAGAAGGTGGAGCGTCACAGAATGATCTTGTTTGATAGAAATGGCGGAAATCTGTTGAAGAAGAAGTTATCTAAGCGCAAAAAATCATCTGGCTGCTCCCAGATAAGAATATACACAGCTGAAGATATGAAGAATGCTACCAACAACTACTGCGACAGACAAGTGATGGAGAGATGCTTTCCGGGAACTTTCTACCGTGGTGATTTAGGCAGCGACGGGCCGGTGGTTGTGGCGAAAATTCCGACGGTGCCTCCATCCCAAGTTGAGGAATTCGTGGATCAGCTTATCTTTCTGTCTCAACCCCATAAAAATGTAGTGAAGATAATGGGGTGCTGCTTGGAAACGAGCTATCCCTTGTTAGTCTATGAGCTCCATGGAGATGGGAATGGAACACTTTACGACCGCATACACAATGAAGATAGTGTTCCACGATTTTCGTGTGAAATGCGCGTAAAAGCAGCAGCAGGGGCAGCCAGGGGATTAGCCTGCTTGCAGTCTAAGAAGTTGTTTCATGGCAATATGTGCAGTGCCAACATTTTGGTGGATGATCTTTATCATGCCAAACTGTTTTATGCTGTGGCCTCCGGAAACAGTGTGTATAGAGATCCTTATGAGTTTATGATGAACTCAAAGAGCGACGTTTATAGCTTTGGAGTGTTGTTGGTAGAACTGCTGATGCGAGACTCGGACAGGAATCTGGACACAATCTTGTCGTTAATCGAGAAGGAAGGGCTGTCTGAAGTTGTTTATAGGGATTTGATGTGTAGTGAGGAAGATGGTGAAGTGGTGAAAGAGGTTGCTTCTATGGCAGAAAGATGCTTGAGCATAAGGCCAGAGGAAAGGCCTAGTGTGAATGAATTGGAAGCAAGGCTAACTGCAAGGATGATGGCACTGAATTAGGTTTAGTTTGTTAAACATGTACATTACATACTTGTTGTTTTGTTTTCTGCCACAAACAGTGTTTTTGTATTCCTTGTTCAAGAAAACTAAAGTAATTGCAAATAAATATTTACTAAGAAGGATTGTTGTTCACCGAATGGTTGAATTGTAGTTCCTCCTCAGCATGGCCATCCATATATGTCTTGTTTGGAAGCCCACAATGTCTGTTCTCTCATTCAAAAACACAAAAGCTTGATGATCTCACAGCATTGCTTCCCAATCATGTCGTCACCTATGATAACATGGTACTGCGATGTCCTTCCTTGCAAGATCAATTGATCAGGCAATGCATCTAGAATGCCTAGTCTGGCACACATTTAGGATGGTTGCTGGGGAGAGAGCGCATACGCAATCATGTTCCTTAAAAGGGAAACAGAAGATTGATTTAAAACTCCATTAATAAAAGAAGCATCCAACATATTGATTTCTGTAGGCCTTTTTAGTCTAATAATCCTTGCCTCCTTCACCTCTGAGATGGAGCAGAATTCTGCAGTTGATTAACAAAATAATCTACATGAAAAACAACATTGTCTCTGGCCTCGGACATCTTCATAGAAACAGCTTTACAAATAAGCTATCAAGGGACATGATCACACAGATAATATATACCATCAAAATTAATTCTTATACAAAATTTAACTGATCATAACTTGCATCCTCATTACACACACCATATTTTGTTAGTGAGATATTTTTTGCGTGTTGAATCTAAAGTATAACTAGTCTTATTATCATCTTAAATGCATCAAACTTTGTTTATCCTTATTGTTTCACATAAATAAAAATTTAAAGAAGTGTTGCCATGTTGGAGAAAATTAAGAACGAGAAAAAGCATACTTACCCCATTACCAGCAAACTTCGATAGCATTTCCTTCAATATGTTTCTGTGAACGAGAATCATTGAATGATAATATTAGTTGAAGATTTATATATCTCAAAAGTAACAGCTACTTTCGAAGAAATCTCCCTCTGAGAGAAACATAACTGCAAGAAAAGATTGTCTGCATCATGGCCTTTGGTGTTTCCTACAGGCCCTCAGCTTTAAGATGTTATACCTTGTTTATCGTGTGATGGAAAACGAGGCGACTCCTTAGCTTGAGAGAAGACTTCACCTTTAAAAGTCAACTAGAACAATATTTTCAAGAGAAGACTAAAACAAATAAGGCCAATCCCACCCTGTCTACTTCATCTTTTCACATCTGAAATTACATAGAATTTTCTTCACAATTTTCCTAAAGATACAGCAAGCTAACAAAACACAAATTTTGATGTAATTTCATTTCAACTATGAAATATGATATATAACACGTACCAATATTTTCTTTCCTTCAACATGTGTCAAACCCCGATCTATAAACAAAACATAAATTAAGAATTTGAGGCACATTGGGTACGAGACATGCATTTGAGATATCAAACAATAAGAATGATCAAGCGGAATAAGATAAAAATCAACACACATATCCCAAATATTTTAAAAGATAATAAAAGGTGCCTCCTCAAGAAGGGATCTTGGCTTCTTGAGTGAACAAATATCAGAGTTTAACAAGTTTGATAATATCAAAACTCTAACAAAAGACATTGAGTCTAGCAGCGGAAAGTTATCAAGGAAGTATGTATATGAAGATACACACTTCCGTATCTAACTATTACAAAAGATGAGTCTTCAGCTCCACTCCTCTGCTACCTCGCACTCTGCTTCAAATCTTCTTTTTAACCTGTGCATTTTAGAAATAATATAAGGGGCTAAGTACAAATTGTACTTAGTGAACACATGTCCGAAAACATACATATATAATTTTGTCATGCAATTTTCATCAGGTCGCACATGGGGTTTTGAACTTGGAAATCCTCCCATGGCACCAAAACATTTTTATGCATGATCATGCTCTTTTATACAGTTAAACTATATGTAAAATCATGTGACTGGGAGGTGGTCGCCTAACACAGTCACGATACTAGTCCAAGTAGGGAGGCACCCCTAGCTTGATAGCATCACAGTGTGATACGATTCTCGCCGGAAGGTTTAGATCGCAGCCGAGGAACTCGGACGAATTGACTCAGACACGACGCGAAAGCAAATTGAAGTTGATACGATGGAAGGATCCAACACCTTTGGATTCGAAAAACCTTCATGTACCGTAGTCTAGATAGAAATCTTCTAAGACCCAAGAAACGAATTTATCCAATAACGAAGAATATAGTCAAAGACACCACCAATGGATATGACTATGCAATTGATTAGTCGAGATTGAAACCCTATGGATATTATAGAGTTTTGAAAATTGAGCCTTCAGAAATTAAAGGAGAAAATCTCACAATTTTATTAAAATATGAAAACTGAATAAATTGTTCAATAACAAGGCCTATATATATAAGGAACTCAAATCCTAAACTAATAAGGTAATTAATTTCAAAAATTAAAGAAATAAATTTGAAATTTAATTAAATAAGGCCTAAACATTAGGGGTGGAAATAGGCCAGGCTACTCGACAGGGGCCTACGGCCCAGCCTACTTAAAGCCTACATAGGCTCGGCCTATCTCATTAAAAGGCCAAGCTCGAACTTCTTTAATGGCCTATATAATTAAACAGGCTTAGGCTCGGGCTTCAAATCCGGTCTTTCAAGCCTAACAGGCCGGCCTACTTAAATTATATATTATATAATTATTAGATATTTATTTATTATTGTATATAAAAAATTAAATTCATAATTTAATAGAACTTGAATATTTATACTAATAGTTTATATTCTAAAGTCTGAATTAGATTCAAGAACTCATTTCAAGTTTGAAATAGATTTACATAGTTTCTCTTATTTTTATTAAGTTATATATTATATATATATATATATATATATATATATATATATATATATAGGGGTGCATTCTAGGCTGAACTCATCTATATAGGGGTGCATTCTAGGCTGAACTCATCTTCCTGAATAAACTATGAACTTTCATTGTAGTGTGTGTAATTGATCATTATTGTATGTATAATATCTCATTACAGTATCATATACATTACAATGATCAATTACACACACAACAATGAAGTATCATAATAAAGTACTACAATGAACTATGATATAAACTACAATGATCAATTAAACACACAACAATGAAAAGTTCATAGTTTATTCACAGCATTTAGTTCGGATTTGAACACAACTCTATATATATATATATATAATTTATAAAATAAATAATATATTTCTAATTTAAAAATATTTTTTTAAAAAAATATTAAATAGGCCTCAAGTAGGCTAGAAGCCCGGCATATTTCACTAAAAAGATCAGGCTAAGGCCTTTATAAAAGCTTATGATAGTAAATAGGCCAGGCCCAGGCTTAGTGAATTTTTCGTAGGCCCAATCCTATCGGAGCAAAGCCTACCTAGGCCCGGCCTATTTCCACCCCTACTAAACAAGTTGGCCCAAAATAACTGAATAAATTAAACTAAGTCCAATCATAATACATAATTAAATTAATAACTTTTTGGCCTTCATTTAATTCTTCAAACAGCATCGATTCCTTGACGTGCTTCCATGTCGACCGACATGGCTGCGTCGATCGATGAAAAATGGCGTCGATCGAAGCCGAGGCTCGTCGGCTTTGGCGGAGAAAAATGGTTTTTGGCACAAACGGTTATCCGGGCTCGTCCAATCGATTTCTAACAACACGAAATAATTTTCTGACATATATAATGAGTCTAGACATGATTTTAAACATCGAAATATTTTGGAATCGAAATAAAATCTCAATATTTCCAAATAGGGCATATATACCAAAAAATGCTCCAAAATCACCAAAACTCGATTCATTAGTCGATATATATAGTTTCTAGGCTCACAATAATATGATAAACATGCATACGTACTCATAAACTCAAGATCAAGCCTAAATCATGTCATTTATCAACTAGGGCAAAAACCATAACATGCTTAAACGTAAGAAATAGCAACAGAGATGTCCGATCTATACCTCATTGACATTTATAGAACCTCGTAGACTCGATAAGTGTTTGATCGCTCGATTTCCCACTTTAAAACACAAAGGAAGGGAAATCTAAGGTTGGAAATGGAAAGGAAACGAAGAGAAGATTCTAAAAAGGTATAGGTTTACCTCAAAATTTCTTCGCCAGAACCTCGTCGGAGCTTCGCCGGAGCTCGCTAGAATGTTCTCCGGAAATTCTTTGGAGAAATTGGAGAGAGAAAGTGAAAGTGAAAATTGTGAAGGAAGCCGAAAGTGAAAATTCGTTGGAATGTTCTCCGGAAACCGAAAGTAAAAAAAGGTTGAAGTGGTTGTCATTCGCTTGTCACTTCAGTCACTTTAACATCACTTCACGTCAACCCACATCTCTTTGTGTCATTACACGGGAGACCGTGATATCTTCTCGGGTTATGAAATTTATCGATCGATATTATCCCGATACAAAAATATCGGGTCACCGAATAATTAATCGGTATTAATTAAACTAAATCCATCAATTAATAATTAATTTCCTTCAATAACATAAAGGTACAAATAAATAATGCCAAAATAATAATTTCTCAAATTAAATCGATCGTGAAATCTCGAATTAATTCGATGATAAAATATAAATTTTGAAAATTCGATAATTACATTTGAAATTTACGAGGGATGTTACAACATGATTATAAATGTAATTGAAGTGTTCTAGTGAGTTTACTTGAAGTGCAGAATCACATCCCATATAATACAAGGCCTTTTGGATAAGTTGGAGACCAAAAGTGTACAGACTTTGGTGGAGAGGTATGAGGCATCTACACCATCGAGTGACTAAGTCGATAAGAAAATCAGGAACGCTATACATTTTAAACTCACTTTTTGAGGTAATATATACAAGAGTTTTCGGCACATCATTACTTCATTAGCTAAGTGACCTTTTATGATAGCCTCACTTTGTTTAAACTATGCTAAGTGCCAGATATATATTTTCATGTAAATCTGTTCGAGGATGTAGATGAGTTATAATTAGTTCATTAGTTAGTAAATTCAATAAGCTAGCTGACCACTCAGCAACTTGTTATAGACTATAGTCATAAGACCACTCACGGTCACTACCGAAAATTCGTGTTTTTGCTATGGGAAAATCCATCGCAAATCCGTCGCAAACTGCTATTTTGTCCAAAATTTGTACTAGTTTTGAACTGGTTCAACCATCAATTATGGTGGTTGAGTTCAAGGGAATTCGAACTCGGCATCTTCCGCACGCGTGTTCCACGCATTACCGCTGAATCAAATGCAAATCTTATTCACTATACATACTAAAAAGTATACATATTAAAAAAAAAGATTTTTGCCTCGCTAAAATTTGCGACGGGAAATTCCGTCGCAAAATTTAAAATTTTATTCCGTCGTTAGTCCGTCGCTAATTCACAACCTTTTTTTATCGCAAATCCGTCACAAATTTTCAATTTTTTTTTGTAGTGGGTGGTGACTTTCTTTAATAGATTGCCGACAAAAAAAATTACACTAAAAAATAAATAAATAAATATATAGGGAAACAATGTGATCTCCTTATGTAACCGCTCAGCTCCAACCAATCCCTGCCCTTCACTTTTCACATGTCCACTCAATTTTTTTTATAAAAATATACGTGTACATTCGAATCTTTTTATATATTATTTTAATTATAAATAATATTAACATCAGCATTTGTCCCATATGAAATAGGGAATAGTGTAAATAATTATGTATAATATTAATAATTAAATTAAAATGTTGATGGTTGATCAGTTTTATTTTACAAGAATCTCATCCTTTTCGCATTGTTTTTTTCTTTGGATTTTGTTCTTTTGTTTTGTATTAAATATTCTTAATTTTGTTTGTCAATCAAATTTTGAATTCTTAATATATGATTATTTATTTAATTTATTATAAATTTAAAATACTTTTTAAATTTTATATATATTAGAAAAAGAAATTAATATTATAAATAAAAAGGTAGTTTCGATTGAGATTATTGATGAGAATGTAAAAAAAATATATTAAATTCTAGGTTGTGTGGTGGAGGTATGAAAAATTAATATTTTATTTAATAGTTGGGTCAGTGTTTGGTCACTGAGACTATCTCTAACAGCAACCACTACAATCATCCCACCATCCAACCTCTTCGAAATTTATTTAATTTTTCTTTCTCCCACATCATCAATATCATCTCAACCCAACCACAACAATTTTATATACTCTATCAGCAACAACCCAACCATCCAACCACAATATTATATATAATTTTTATTTGATTTTATTTTTAAGATAAAAATAAATAGTTATAATTAAAATAATAAAAATTATAAATTGTAAGACGATTAAATAAAAGTAAATTTCATTGAAAATAGAAGTACAATGCTAAATTATCATGGGAATAGTTCTTGCATAAGATGAATTTTAATGGATTCTTATTGCAGACAAGTTACCTCTATCAAGTAAAGTGTTGAGCATATTCATCTTTTGATGAATGGTGGATGTTAAATTGACATAGATTATGTTTTCCACGAACAGTTTGGATTGATTATTTTTTATGAATTGTGTAAATCATTACAATATGATGTAGTATATATATTATTCTAAAACTAAAAATATATCAATATTAGTCTCTATTTGTAGAGAATAAAAATTATAAATTTTGATATATTTTTATTTACTTTTATGTTATTATATAAATATGGTTAATAATAAATAAAAGATTGAAAAATATGATGGGACCCATGTGGTTGGATCCAATTGCAATCCAACCGCGGTTGCCTTCCTTTTTCAATTTCATTTTTTTTCTTTTTTGGGGTTTTCATACGTGGCGGTCGACCACATTTAAAATAGTTTCCGTTAGCCACAGTCTAATAAGTAAGGGCGACAATCTCCAACCCGACACAACAACCCGACATGAACCCAATACGAAAAAAACGGGTTGGGTCAACCTATTTAATTTTTGGGTCAGTTTCAGGTCAACCCGTCCAACCCATTTAATTTTTGGGTTGGGTTCGGGTCAATCTCGGGTTGACCCGCGAACCCATTTAACCCACCAATAATATTAATTATTATTATTATTTATATAATTAAATAAAAATTTAATAAATAAAATATAGCCTAAAATCAAATTTTTAAATAGTTAACACAAATTTTTAATTTTTAAAATAATTATCACAATTTATTAATTTTTAAATTAATTAACACATTTTTTTAATTTTTAAAATAATTAAACAGATCATTTTCGGGTCAGTTTCGGGTCGACCCGAAAATAAACAGGTCGGGTTCGGGTTCAGATTTTTGACCCGCGAAAATATACAGGTCGGGTTCGGGTTGGCGTGTCGCTTGTTATTATCAGGTCACAACCCGACCCGCCAACCCGAACCCGACCCATTTGCCACCCCTGCTAATAAGGATAGTCCAAATAGAAAGTTAATATCTTGAAATTGTTTTCCTCTAACAATGGTGTGAGGTAGCTGCTAAAGTCATGACACATTTGAACGCTCACCTATCTTGGGTTGATTGATGTGGTTGAGCGTACATCATAATTTGTTTAAGTACAAACTTGCCTTAGTCTGTGTCAAATTGATGTCTGAGTTATTTATATTTTTAAGTACATTGCACAATTCTACTTAAATTTATTTCTCATGTTATCGACAATCTGGTACTAATTATTGACTAAGTAGTTCAAATCACATTTCTTGAAGTTGTTCTGATTAAACAACAGTTTAAGGTAACTAAATTTATTTATAACGTACATGTTGTTCGCTTTACCTTAATTTTACACATAACAATTAAAACTGTGAATGCCTCTTGTTATGAAATAAGCGATTGCACACACAAATAACAAACAAAAAAGTAAACGATACAAAGAATTATAGTGGTTCGAGCGTAAGCTCTACATCCACTCTTCAAGCCTCACGGTAGGGGTGATCGCGAGTCAAGCCGGCTCGCAAGCTATTCGGGATCGACTCGGGTAAAAATTCAAAATCAACTTGAAAATAATCAAGCCGAGCTCGAGCTACTCGAGTAGCTCTCGAGCCCGAGCCCGAGCCAGTGTATACTCAGCTTGTTGAGCTCGCGAGCCTAATCGAGCTTAGGTAGTTTTACTATTTTACCCTTATATGTTATTTTATTACAATTTTACCCTCAATAATACATTTACTCATTTATGCATATCTTCATTTTTTTCCGTCAAATTGTAAGAGACAAAAAATTTCAAACCCTAGCCTATTGTCTTCACCCAAACTATCGTCCACCCAACTCTGTCGTCACAAGGTTCGACGCCTGCAAGTTTCAAAGCCTAGATATTGTCTTATCCAACCTATCGCCACAAGGTGAAGGTCCGACGTCGGCACGTTGCAAACTGCATAAAGACTGGACACAACTACGGCACAAATCGCATTTCTTTTCCTATCTAGTTCATCGACAAATTATTCTTGTCATCAAAAGAGTTCTTTTCGAATTGAAGTCTTATTAGCAAGATTTCATTTTTAGTTCTGGGTTTGGAATGAATTTTTTTTTTTTTGATGCTTTCTTTTTAAGAATCAATTTGGAGTGGGATAAGAGGGCTTTATTTTATGATTAATTTTATTGATGTCTATGATTTGATAATTTTTGCTAACGTTTTTTTTTTTGAATCAATAATATTGTTTTTTTTTTAAGTTTATTCAAATTAGAACAAACAATAATGAAAGAAATAAATCCAGAGTTTCTAAGCAAAAGTATATATTTTCTGCTTCTTGAAATGATGTATAAGATGATTCAATTAAATTAAGTTATTTTAGGCTTCATTCTTGATGATGCTATGCACACATGATTTGCATACATGTCAGTAGTAGAGCTTAAAATATTATGATGTTTATGGTGTTCTTATTGTTGGTTTTCTGCATATGCTATCCATGTTTATATATATTATGTAAATAATTAGAGCTGAAAGAATTAACCTAGATACTAGTGTCATTTTGTTGGTTTTCTAGTATATGATGTCCATGTTTATACATATTATATAAATATTATTATGTTTATGGTACTCTAATTATTTAGCAGGATACATGTCATTCTCTCAACCTGAAGTCTCTTCTATAATGGCGAATAATCCTCAATTGCAAGATTCAACTGATGATCAAAGCTCGCCTTATGAGACTCTCAATTCAAATACCACATCAAATGATGGAGGAGGAGATGATCTTCAATTTGAGCCAAAGAAAAGACAAAAAACTTCTAAAGTTTGGATAAATTTTAAGGAAGTTGAAATTGAAGGTGTGAAGAAAGCTGAATGCATGCACTGTAAGTCTCGATTATCAGTAATGAAGAGTAGGAGTACTACCCACCTTTCAAGGCATTTAGACGGGTGCACAAGGTGAAAGATATTCCAGAGGCAACAAAAAAAAGATTTGTCTACAACCATCAGAGAACTATTTGATGCTGAAGTAGTGACACATGCATTAACAGATGGAAAGTTTGATATGGGAAAAATGCGAGAGGCGGTTGAACATTGGATTTTTATGCATGAGCATCCATTTACAATTGTGGAAGAAGAGGGGTTTAATATGATGCAGAGACGTGGAATGTGTGAATCGGAGAAAGTTTCACGTTTCACAATCAAGACAGATTGTGTGCAAGTGTATGAAATTGAGAAAAAGAGATTGATGTTTTCGCTAAAGAACATCAATAAAATCAGTGCAACTACGGCTTTGTGGAGATCCAACAATCAAAAACTTGAATACATGGTTCTTACTGGTCATTTTATTGACTCCAACTGGAAGTTGCAAAAGAGAGTACTTAGTTTTGTTCATCTACCTCCTCCTCATCGTGGCATCGAGATAGCCGATAGTCTTTTTAAGTGCATGAAGAAAAGAGGTATTGAAAACATAGTATTTACAATCTCGGTGGATAATCTAACTAATATACTAAATCAAAAAAGTCCCACATCCCGCCCAAATGTAAAAATGGCACTCAAATTTCATGCAACTGAAATAATTAATACAAAAATTGTTCATTTCTCAAACCAAAGTATGAGAAGGGGTCAAATCATGCTCCAGCTGGTTTGCATAGTAGTAGTAAAAAAAATCAATTGACTGTTAGAAAATACCACTAAATCAGCATATTTCAACGTTACATTTTCAAGACAATTTTAAATTTATAAAAATTTATTATCCCATATATAAATTTTCCTTTAAAAAATATATCTCATATATAAATAGAAGCTCCTCAACTTAAAAGAAACACACCACCAACTTTAAATTTTTAAGATAATATAAATATTTTCATAAAATTTGAGGTATAAAATATACCACTCCTATATTTTCATCTACTTTTTAATTAACTTTGTTTTTTCATTGAATCCCAAAAAGTAGAATAATGATTGTTTCTTTCCTACTCCTACTAACTTACTAACACTCATGCGGTTTAAAAATTTGAATTTTCAAAATTTTCTAACACTCATACTCTTTCTGAATTATATTCTGAATTTCTCTCTGTCATGACCGATGGATAGAAAGCTCAAATCAACATCAATACCAAATCTCATCCGCTAGCTAGAGAAGAGAGAGTTTGTAGAAGAAGATGGTGCTTCACTGGAGAAAAAATTGAACAACAGAGCGAGAGAGTTTGTGGAGCTGCTATGAAAAGAAAAGGTGAAGGTGAGAAAAAAATGCCAGAACAACAATTATTATGGGGTGGATATTCTAAAACTAACATCTAATTGAATTGATGCATACAACAGTTTTACCTCTATAGATATGCAGCCCTTCTTAAATCAATTCACCATAGCTGCAACATTTCCTTGAGAGTCGAGAGGTAACTTTAGTGAAACTTTGCTGCAGGATGAACGGAGTCGTGCGGAGATATAGCTTGGCAACGACGCTAAAGAGATGGACGATGATTTGTGAGCGCAACAAGGAGAGGTGTCTTGCTTTGGTGCAACTTTACAGAGGCACGAGGACAACGTTGTTGTAAATGCACTGCAGGAGTGAGGTTTTGGCTAATAGCTCTGTGACAGTCACAACGGAGTAAAGCAAAGCGCAACCACGACAACCTAGATCAAAGACGGGAGAAAATAGCAATCATGATTTGGTTTAGCCACCGGAGTGCCCTGGTTTGGGAACAACAGAGTTGCAGGAACAGCTAAATAAAAGAACAAAGCAACAACATATTAGATTCAGTCTTAGGTATTGAATAGTAGTTAATAATTTTGCTCATGTTTATCATTTGTTTGTTGATCTAGCTCGCTTTTTTCTTTTTTCACATTCTCATGTCTCAAACATGAATATATTTTACGAACCAAAGCCGGAGGGCGAAAGTTTAAAGAAAGAAGGGTTGCTATGCAGGACTGTAGTTCATTTGTAAATTGTCTAATTCTCAGTTTGGTAATATACGATTCAACAACTTTTTTTTAACCCATTCAATAATTGCACAATAGATTATTTTTATCAAAATATTTGAACAATTTGGCTCACTTATGTGTTATCCACAAGTGACATTGTTTAAGGTCTAAGCTTTTTAAATAATTTTTCGTCGATGAAAAATACCTGCCGAAATCCTATATAAATATAAATATTCCATGTTAATAAGTCACACTAAAATTTAATTTAAATTATGTTTCATGTATTAGAGAACAATATTTCTAAATGTATAAAACTTAACTGTGCAACGCACGGGTGTAATTCTAGTGCTTCAAATAATGATTCAGCCATAAGAATCTTAGCAGACACATTCTCTAGGAATAAGAAGTTACTGTGTGGAGGAAAGTTATTTCATGTGCGGTGTTGTGCACACATTTTGAACCTTCTAGTTCAAGATGGCTTGACAAAGATTGATGATATCATTGCAGACATTCATAAGAGTTTCATCAACTACAATGAGGCTCGACTGAATATATTTTCTGAAATTGTGCAACTTCCTCACAGAAAACTTGTTTTGGAATGTAAAACAAGATGAAATTCTACATATGAGATGTTGTCGGTTGCAATCAAGTTTAAAGAGGTGTTTCCAAGATACAAAGAAAGAGAGCCACGCTACACTTATTGTCCAAGCTATGAAGATTGGGTCAAAGTTGAGAAAATGTGTTCGATATTGAAGGTGTTCAACTCAACAACTAATATTATCTCTAGAAGTGAGTATCCAACTTCAAATTTGTTTCTTAATGAAGTTTATCGAATCAAGGTTTTGTCGGATAAGAAATTTGTTGATGAAATGAAGATTGGTTTATCCATGACATGGTGGGAGCTATGAAACAAAAATTTGACAAATATTGGGGGTGAGTGTAACCTCTTGATGGCTATAATAGCTATTTTGGATCTCAGGTGCAAGATGTGAGTTGTTGAGTTTAGCTTCCCAAAACTATATTCTGAAGTGGAATCCAAAGAGAACATACACAAAGTTAAGCAAGCTTTGAATGAAATATTTGATGAATATGTGGCTGAGACTCAGTCTGATCAAACTTCTCAAATATGGCTCGTGATATACTAGCTATTCCTATATCCACTGTGGCTTCAGAGCTACTTTCAGTGCTGGAAGTTGTTTCATTGATACTTATCGTGCATCATTGGCGACAGATACCGTACAAGTATTAATTTGTGGTGGTGATTGGTGTCGTAGTCTCCATGGTTTGAAGAAAAAGGATAGAGTAAGCTTGTGTATGCTATTATATATTTCAGTTTTTTAGTAATTAAAATTGATTTTCTTTTATTTTTTATTTTTTCAGGGTAAAAAAAAAACCTTTGGAGATTATGTTGCCTCTTACTTGAAGTTTCAAGGTAAGGAAATAATTGAAATAATATAGTAATATAATTATGATTTACTAGTTTATCTCTTATATCTTGTCTGAAAATCTTATTATTCTTATGGGATTGAGCTGAGTTTTTTATTCATTTATGTCTGGTACCTTGTTATTAGAAAAACACAAAATATTCTGGAGTTGGATGATTTGCTAGTTTTCTGAAAATAATAGTTATAATTCTTATGGGATTGAGCTGAGTTTTTTATTCGTTTATCTCTTATACATTGTTATTAGAAAAACATGAAATGTTCTGGACTTGGATGATTTGCTAGTTTTCTGAAATTTTTATTATTTTTTATAGGATTGAGCTAAGTTCCAGTACACCAATGTCATTCATAATTTTAGCAAGTTTGATACATTGATATTTTACCTTAGATTGGTTTCTATTGGTTTCTATGACTATGTTGACAGATAAATCTGATGTGGAGATACATGCTTTCTTAAAAGGATGAGTTGTGTTTCCAGTAGCTATAAGTACCCACTTATTAGTATATTATTCATTTTTTTTGTCTACTTATTCTTATTACTATTTTTTTAAGGTGGTTACTAATATCTTGGTTTAAATTGTGCATGCATTGCTTTTCAAGCTAATCCTTGTGCTGCTGCGCATTATTTTTATTGTTGTTGTTTTGAATTTATGTCAATGTTTTTATATTATTTGGATTTAAGTAAGACTATTTAGTTGCTAGTAAAATTAATGTTTTAATTCCATTTTGATTTAGATTCAGTTTTATGAAAATATATGTTTT
This sequence comes from Plectranthus barbatus, assembly GCA_026898455.1. Classification (NCBI taxonomy): domain Eukaryota; kingdom Viridiplantae; phylum Streptophyta; class Magnoliopsida; order Lamiales; family Lamiaceae; genus Plectranthus; species Plectranthus barbatus. The sequence continues at coordinate 1,274,505 of JAPKLW010000006.1, read as the reverse complement.
GTGTAAGTGTTGTTAAATACTGCAGTTTTATTAAACTTAAGTACTGAATAAAAAAATCAAGCTCGAGTCGAGCTCTAGCTTCAACTCAAATCGAGCTCAAAACCGAGCTCAGAAATCGATCTCGATCGAGCTTCCAGGAATCTTGATAAAAATATCGAGCTCGAGCTTTTTCGAGCTTGATGACGAGCCGAGCTCGAGCTCAAATATTCAAACTCAATCGAGCTCGAGCTCGAATTCGAGCTTTATTTTTTCAATCGAGCTCGAGCTTGCCAATACTCAGCTCGACTCGGCTCGTGATCACCCCTACCTCACGGTGATTATTTTATTATGGTAGAGAGAATACAAAATAATGAACAACTATAATGATGGGGAGGGGGTAATTATGGGTAGAGATTCCTAGATACATAAGGAAAATCTATTCTGATATGGTAAAGATATTATATATCATAATCTATATCATATAGATTACTACCTTTCTAGATCCAATAAGATATGACTAAATCTCGCCATAAAAGGGAACTATAGCTACATCATATCTTTTCCAAATCCAGTAGCTCTCGCAGCTCTCTAGTTATAGACCTGCTCTGACTTGACCCACTGTGATAGACCCACAGTCCTGTCGACCTACAATCAACCCAGTTTTGTCGACCTAAAATTATGTTAATCCACAATCTCATAAACCCACTAGCAAACTACTTTTTGAGCTAGATATTGAGACTATACTTCAAGACCTCTTCAAACAACCCCAAGATAAACAATGTTTCTTGTGGCCCTCAGTATGCATTAATGTTGGTTGTCTAGTTAGAATTCATGGTCATGAGTTTGTGTAGGGGTCCAAAAAAAGTAGGTACACAGTGTAATGTAGCAGGTCGAGGTACAAGAAGGAGCTAGGAGAGCAGGAGCTGGAGCTGATTACTGTAGCAGGTCGAGCAGCTGCTACGGTAGAGTTTCAACTAAGCAAATGAGCGTTTATGTGTGTAAAAGTGAATAATCATCGAAAAATGATGAGGTTTCCCTATTTATAGACCATAGGGGGTCCAAATACAAGTCTCTAACGTTCTAAACCCTAACAAACACGTTCCCCATGATTTTAGGGGTGGTTGGAGCTTTTTCCGCGAAGATAGGGGTTGGTGCAACTGCTAGCAATTTTCTCGCAACTGCTAAGCCTTATCCACCAGCTGCGACCTCGACGACCTGCTTTAGGAGGTGCACTGAGGTTACCCGCTTGAATAGGTGCACTGAAGGGGTCTGCTTGGGATAAAGGCCAATTTAACCCTTCGACTATTTAAGCATGATCAAATTAGCCCTTCTGTGACTATTTGGCTCAATTAAACCCTTTGACTTTTAAAATTGGTTGACATAAACCCTTTTACTTTTAAAATGACTAAAATACCCTTTTGAATAACACAAATATTTTATGATTATAAACTTATTTTAATTTGTTTTATTTTGTAATATTTATATTATTTTGATTTTTTTTATTTTTAAGCTGGTTAATTAAAAACACTCAATGTAATTAAAAAAATACACAAAATATTTTTTATATTTATTTTGGTTTACGTAAATTTGTAAATATTTGATTTATAATATATTATTAGTAAAATTCCACTTACTTAAAGTTAATAAATTCTAATTATTTCTTAAACGCAAAGAAAATTATAAACTATTAATTATCACATACTGTACGATAAATAATCTCATTATAATATTAGTTATTTTAAAATTGATAATATAATAATAAATTATCAAAACGAATTATCGAATGTGAAAGTAATTACGAATTATACATTTGTGCGAATAAAAACACTTGAAGTAATAATTAAATATCAAAAGGTGGATAATAAGATTATTAAAATTAAAAGATCATATTAATTATTCTATTAAAGAATATTATTTTATTAAAATTTCTAAAAGATTTATAAAATGTGAAATTTATAATAAACCCAAAATAACGTAATAAGTGTACATCAATTTGAAAATATGACTTATAAGAAATTATAAGATTTATGAACTTGAAATTATATTTATAATATATTATAAATTAGAAATTTAAAGTTTTACATTATCGAATAAACCCAAAATATATAACAAATATTTTGTGTATTTCTTTTATTACATTGAGTGTTTTTATTTTCAAAACTTAAAAATCAAAAATAAAATAATATAAGTAATTCAAAAGAAAAGAAATTAAAATAAATTTAGAATTATAAAATATTTGTATTATTTTTAAATGGGCATTCCAATCATTTTAAAAGTAAAAGGATTTATGTGAACTAATATTCAAAGTCGAAGGATTTAATTGAGCTAAATAGTTATAGAGAAACTAATTTGATCCTACTTAAATAATCGAAGGGTTTAGTCATCGATGCTCCAATGGAGACGCATATCAAAACATGTAGCCACACGCTCGTCAACACCAAATCGACGGCCATCATGATTCTGGGCACGCAAAACATCGAGTCCCCAATTATTAGGAAGTATGACGTAATTCGCACCTTTATTAATATTTTATTATGAGATTCTTTGCACTGCATAATTTATAAAAGCAAGAATTATTATTCTCCTTTAACCTATAATATCAAATTACTTAAATACTATGCATTCAAATTGTATAAAATAAAATAAAATAAAATAATTTTAGAATTATAAAATATTCTATATGCCATAACTAGGGTATAATAAATATTCCAAACATAAAGTAATAATAGTATTAAAAGACAAAGGGCGCAATTAAATTAATATTATAAGTTTGGTGTTTAAACACTCAATATGAAGTAGCAAGAGAGTATAGGTCATCTTCATCCTCATCGTGAATCAGTGCTAAATTTTAGTTCAACTCTTGCTACTCTTGCTTTTTTTTTTTTTGGACAGTCTTCTCTTTGAAGCTCGCAAACCACCTACAAGCCAAATAACTTATTAGAGTGTAGATAGGGAAAGACGGTAATTAACAGCCACCTTACCTGATGCTGAAAAAGAGTTGCTCGGCGATGCTTGGATCAAGGAGGAAAGGCTGCTGGTGCATACAGCGCATAGCTGCTGTTGCGGCCCGGGAGCACGCAGGTGAGAGGGAGTTCACTTACTAGGCTGCGGAGGTGCGAGACTGCAATGCAGAGGGCGTGCAGGTGAGTGAACAGTGGCAACTTCGCACGCCGGCGATAGGCAACAATACTGAGGAGCACGGCATCGTTGATATTTCCATTCCAGCTCAGCTATCATATGCAAACTAGTTCCCAACACAGGTAACAGCACAAAGGAGGCGCAGCCACGGCTGGTGCTCTCTCTGTCAACCCAACCTGCCTCCCTCTCTCTCTATCCCAGTACATCTCTCGTTCTCAGTCATCATCTCACAAGGAACAATGAAGGAAGAGGCACGGCAGTGCGGTTTTGACGAGGTAGAAGATTAGAATTCTCTCTAGTATTGGTAGCGGCGCAATTTTAAAAACATAAGAGAGTTAAACTAATTAGGGAACAAAAGAGGAAGCGGGTAAGAGAGAGTGAATGGGTTATTATATCCTAACATTCTCCACACTTGGGATGATTGTGAATCTAGGGGCGATAGGATCTCCTCATCACTGAATTGGGTACCCTATGGTACCATACATGCACAATTATCAAGACAAGAAAACCCATAGAAAATACCAAGCAAATGGAGTTAGTTTACAGAGACTAAGCACAAAAACAAGTACTAAGAATGCTCCACCTCAGACGGAGCAACATACAAAGGCACGAATCATTATGAGAAACAATATGACAACCACGCAACAAAGGACTTAACTCACATAAAGCTCGCAAAAAAAACTAAACACAAAGACAAACAACTCCACCTGTAGAGAAGAAACAACACAATGGCTCACAAAGCACAAAGACATTAAGTACAAAGCTCAAAGACAAAAGCACAAAGCAAAAAAAAAATTAACACGAAGTTCCATATGAACTAAGAAGACGTTAGAAAGCTCTTCCTCCACCACAATGCCTACCCTTGTTTTCTCTTAGAGGTTTGGAACAATCTTTTATATAATGGCCTAACACTCCACAATTATAGCACCTCCTAGACTCCTTAGACCACCTTACACCTCTATAGTTCCTGTTGCCACTAGAACTACTAGCATGTTGTTTACAAGAATTTAGAATGAATTCCTTGCTCTTAAGCTCATTAACTACACACTCAAGAGTTATCGAGTTCTTACCATGTATAATTGCTGATTTAAAATCACTATATGAGTCAGGGATGGCATTTAGCAAAATTGCAGGGGTATAGTCATCAATATGTTTGTCTCCAGCTAGCTTAATATCATGAATTAACTCCATAAACTCATCTAAGTTTTGATCAATGCTATTATCCATGTCAAACTTAAACTAGAAAAACTTCTCTAAGAGGAATGACTTGGACGGGGAATACAACTGGTTTAACTTATCCCACAGTTCTTTGGCCGAATCCAAGAGCCCCACTCTCCATAAAACGTTATCAGACAAGTTAAGGATTATAGAAGAGCAAGCAAATTGATTCATATCATCCTTCTTTTCCTCAGAGTCATTAGCACCATAAGAGTGATCCACAGCTTTAAAAACACCTTGTTGGATTAAAACACATTTCATTCTTAGTTTCCATATATTAAAATTAGACTTTCCATCAAAAGGGACTAGACTAAATGAATTAGAGGAAGACATGTTTGACACACAGACACACGAATCTAAGCAAATAAAGAATCACCACTATAACTTGAGGTAATAGTAAATCACAAAGAAACAACAAAAGCACCAGAAATCACAGGTTAACTACCAGTAGCAAAATTCATATCTATTCGAGATTGGCGATATTTAAAATGCAAAAGTTGGAAGTTATACCAGTGCGAGATCCCTAGGACAGGGAGTTCTCTATTTACCTTTGCGCTCTGGAGCGCTGACGAGGACTGCAATCAAGGCGGGGATGCCAATGAAGGTCGCCGGCGTTGATACTCGCCTTCAGTGATCCGGTCCCAGGTTCTTTATTCAATAGCAGGAATCCACTCCAACAGCCTGCAAAATCGAACTACAAAAGATTAAAAGCAGACTGTGGTTCAGGGGTATGGCGCCGGCCGACAGGCGCGCCAGGGGGAACGGCGGCGACGGGAATAGGGACTGCGTGGAGGAGGAGGTAGTCTCCTTCAAACGTCGCCCCACCGGTCAATCCTCTCTCTCAATTGGCCTCTCTCTCAAACCACTACACGCAAGGGGCAACGGCTCTATGGTTCAGGGGCGCGGTTCAAGAAGCAACGTTCTTTTTTTTCTTGATCTTTTTGCAGCGCAGAATTCAAAATGGGAAGAGGGTTAACCAAAATTAAATAAACCAATATACGGATCATGGGTCGGTCCGGGTTTCCGGGTTGGGTGTTGGCCCAATTATAAGAGGTGCCGCCGCCCACTCAATCCTACAGCATGTGTTTTTGTTTGTTTGAAATCGGAAAATTACATGATTTTGTTTGTAACAAAGTAACAATCGTGCTGCAAAAATGTTGAAAGCAAGTCTTATTGTAATATTTTGATTCATGTTTAATTAATTGAAGTTACAAGATATTAAAATCCTAAAAAAAATTCAAGTACTTCTTATTCTTTGTTGAATTTAATTTGAAATGTTTGTATTGCACTATACTTTATTTTTAATAATAATATATTTATTTAAACTTGCATATCCAGATATCATTGGAGAAACTCAAACCCATAAATTATTGATCATAAACAAAGTATTTTCATTACTACATCCCGAACAAGAACGTGTTACACCAAACTTATTTTTTTTTTATCGTTTCTGATTCTACATATTTCTAGAAATATGAGACTAATATGATGGAAAATTAATATGTATTTCATAAAAATAAATTCATATTTTATTCACTTATTTTTATGTTTTTGAGTTTCTTCTCTTAGAATTTATTATTATTTTATAGCATTTATTTGCATAAATTGTGCCTATGTATGTGTTATGCTTTTGGTAGTGAAATTTTGTATGTTTTCGTGAGTTAAAACAAGTGAAAAGTTAATAAAGAAGTAATGCAGAATTTAACTTTTATGAAAGGCTTGATGTTGGTCGATATAGAGAGTTGTGATAGTCAATGTTGGGGGCAACCTAGAGACCAAAGCCCAATCGACAACTCGAAAGTCCAGTCAGCACAAAGCTCACAGACCACAGTCCTAACTGGAGATGAAGACATATTAATGCGCCTAAGTCACGGGATCGATACTGACCCCAGCTCGTCCTCAATACCAACCATGTTGTAGGCTCGCTATAGAGGAGACCAACCACTGACTTAGAGAATTGGCGGTACAAGACCGTTACAAACCCTAACCGACCCCGATAATCCCGGACAATTCTAAAATTCTCGACGATCATGAGCTCGCCAACGACTAGGGTTTAATCGAGAGTTCATCCCTTTATTTTATCTATAAATAGGGTTTGAGGGCTCAATTTATGTATCTTTTTTCCTGCCCCGAGCTGTACCAAAACTCTGTTAAAATACTTGCAAAATCGCTATCACACATCAAATTTGATATCTTTATATATGGTTTTTGCCATATTTATTGCTTACGCTTTTTTAACGCGTTAATTCGTTCTTTACTCATTTATTGCCTATGTCATTATCGCTTTTTCGTATTATCTGTTATGCTGTTTAACGGTTCCAAGAGCTCCAATTATTTCCATAAATCGAACCTCAACATTTGGCACTCACCGTGGGGCTCTTGGAACTAATCTCTGTTTGAAAGGCAGGTAACAATGAGAACACAACTGACCTCCCATGGGGACCTGACGGGGCTATTGAGCTTATCCCTATAGAGGAGTTAGTTTGGCGAACTCAGCAGATATCCGGGCCGCAGGTGCCCTCATCTACGCCAGTCAACACGGCACTAGCCCAGCTCACCCAGAAAATAGAGGAGAGCCAGCGCCAATTGAAAGAAATAGATACTCGAATCATGCAACCAACCACGAGTTGCACAAAGAAAACTTCCAGCTACGAAGGAAAGTGGAGACCTATAGGAATCGGCCCTATGTCGAGGAGCTAGGATCAACAAATCGCGAGCCAACCGAACCGAGGAGAAATCTGGCTGACAAACTTGACAACGTGTTCATTACCAACCTCCTCCTTGGATCAATATCAAGCGAACCCCCACGGACATAAGGAAAACCAGACCACCTGGTGAGGATTGTTCTCCAGATTAGATCTTCAGATTGTTCTCCAGATTAGATCTTCAGATTTGTATCCCAATGTTGTTTAATCCTTGTACTGGTGAGGATTCCACAGGACTGTGATGTGCAGGACATGGTTGAATTTCTTCTTCTCCCTCAACACAACTGGCGCCGCCCCTTCACTTTCTCTCTCTAGGTTTTCTGTGTTTCTCAACTTATATGATTTGAGAGAGTGACTTTTATTTATAGACCTAGGGTTGAAACCTTAGTGGGCTCCTTCAGCATATTATTTGGGCTAGATCTGGGATCTAATGCAAATAATAAAGTGGGCCTATGAATTAATTAATTCACATGTCCTTTAGCATAATTAATCAATTAATTAATTAATATTAATTCTTTTTTACCACAGAGTTAATACTGACCTACCTCTTTATTACCACGTTATGAGAACGGGTTGCATTTACTTGACGAATCTCATATTTAAGGCTACTGGACATTCATTAATTAATTGGAGCTTCTGACAAGCTTCACATAATTAATTAATTTCTTATTTTCCTGAGCAGTACTACTCAAACCTTATCACTTGTGCTTAAACTTAATCAACATGCATGACTTTAGCACGATGAATGTTATTTAGCTCCTCAGAGAATGTCCTCATCCTATTACTCGGATATGGTAAGCTAACTCCAATAATCAGACCGTTCTACACGAACTGTTATCACCCAAGATGCGGGTATACGAGCACGTTACTCAGGCTCTCCACCATGGCAAGTCAATGCAACAGTCAGCCTGTGCATACTCCTGAACCTTCGTTAGGGTTTAGATTCAATCAAGAGACGAGATCTTGTATTCTCTGAAGTCAGACAGAAGAATACATCTCACTGCAGTCCATTCAATACGCAACCGCACGTACCAGCATATCAAGTGATCAAGGCATATCACTTCTTTCTGACTATGCTACAGCCTACACTGACAGACTTATCCTTAAGTTGACTCGGATGTGACCATTATATTTATATCTTACTAGGTCAAGTGATCATACTATATTCTGCGATCTACAACACGCCATATGATCGTCCCTATTAGTGAGATAAGAGGATATCGTTGTTACTCGCATGTGGGTTTGTTTAACAGATAGGAAATAAAGAAGAATGTATACACATTGTAATAAATTCTTTCAGTAAACAAAACCCAACACATGATTCCTCGTGAAAGCTACACAGATTCACCGTTCATGCCGGATATCACCAACACGGACATCCCGAAAAAGTTCGCACCCCCATCCTTTACATTATACAATGGTACCAGGGATCCCAAAGATCATGTCGCGCTATACCAAAAAAAGATGTTAACCACATCTGTGCCGACAAATCTTCGTGAAGCTTGTATGTGCAAGAGTTTCGGATCTAGTCTCACGAACATGGCTCTCCAATGGTTCGTCAATCTACCGATGAACTTCATTTCAACCTTCTCGGAGTTACACTACATTTTTAGTAAGCATTACTCCAACTGCAGGTAAGTGGCCAAGCACCCCGATATCCTTAACAACATGCACATTAAAAATGGGGAGTTGTTCCGCTCCTACGCAGGCCGGTTCAACCGTGAGCTAGCATCTATCACGCACTGCCCGCCTCAGACCGTGGTACATGCATTTAATGCCAGCTCGATGTCACGTCTAAATTATATTGCGACCTAACCAACCACCCATGTTACGATATGGACTCTGTGCTCGCCCAAGCATAGGTATATATCAACTAGGAAGAGGATGAGCCAAATAGGATCGATCGAATGAACGAGCAAAAAATAGTCGAGCTTGCCAAAGCTCAGAAGTGTGATCGATCATGAACCGATCCAACATGCTCTAGATATGTTGAACGAAGAGACTACTGCAACGATCGATGCTCAAGAAGGGATCACCCTTACAGCCGAACACCCAGGGTCGGTGAGGTGGCTTTGATCCCATATAACCTCAACATCAACCAGAACTACAAGTCAATAATGTCCTTAAGAACCTCGGGAGCGCGGTAAAATGGCCGACTAAGATGAAACTTGACTCGAAAGGGCGCAATCAAAATTCTGCGATTCCCACAATGATAATGGGCACAAAACAAAGGAATGTTAGGCCCTATGCCTGGAGGTCATTGAGCTTTTAAAGAACGGGTTTTTGACAAAATATTTGACCAATAAAGGGAAAACCACGTGGACGAGGGGAAAACAAATAGCAAATCCCTCCAACAATTTTGCACCTCAGGACAAATCACCACAAGCAGAGGGGAAGATTCATGCGATCACAGGTGGGTCCGAAGTGAGCAAAAGATCCCGGTTGGTAGTGAAGAGAGCTAGGCGAGCTCTCAATCATGATGCACTGAACACAAGTCTCATACCCAAGCACAAAATGATTGATTTACCTGCAACAATGTGCCCGGACTCATTCACCCTCACCACGACGTGCTTGTGAAATCAATTATGATATCCAACTATCAAGTGAAAACACTGCTGGTTGAATATTCTTTTCAATGACGATTACCAGCAGACTGCAGGAGAAATCACCCCGCTAGTATATTGCGGGGGCCTCAATCTCGATGTGAGGTTTCAAGTAGTCGACACCCCGTCTAGACACAACGCCATCATTTGACGCCCTTGGATCCATGAGCTAAAGGCAATACCCTTTTCTTACCACCAAGTTTTGAAATTCCCCATGCCATGGGGAATCCAGACGATTAGAGGAGAACATAAGGCCTCGCAAGATTGTTATTACGCTAGTTTTAAGGTCGTATGCACTTAGTAGTATACTGAGCAAACATCTTCGACCACGTGACCCGAGGTAGAGGAGCTTGAATAAGTTATCATCGACACGACAGACCCAACATGGACCACATTCATCGGGTCGGAACTAGCCTCAGGCGTTCGTGCCTCCCTAATAAGTTTCCTCAAGACTAAAGCTCACATATTCGCATGGTCACACCGCGACATGACAGTCATAGATCTGTCTGTTATCACCCACCGGCTGCAAGTCGACCAGAATCGCAGGTTGGTCCAGCAGAGAAGACGAAAATTCTCCATCGAGAAAAATAGGCCATAAATGAAGAAGTCCAGAAACTTATTGACATCAGATCAGTCCGAGAGGTCAACTCCCTACTTGGTTGGCAACCGTGGTGGTGGTGAAGAAGAAAAACAACAAGAATTGAGTGTGCATAGACTTCACGGACCTGAACAGGGCTTGCTCTAAGGATTCATACCCCTTGCCACATATCGACGCGATCGTTAATGCAACTGCGGGACACGAACTCCTCAGCTTTATGGATACATTCTCGGGGTTCAATCAGATATAGATGCATCCTGATGATCAAGAGAAGACTACCTTCATAGCGAGACAAAACATCTACTGCTCCAAGGTAATGCCATTCGATTGAAGAACGTTGGGTCAACGTACCAACATCTGGTCAACTCTATGTTCAAAGACAAAATTGGAACAATAATGGAGGTATATATTGATGACATGCTCGCCAAATGTCAGAAGTCCCAAGATCACTTGAGGCACCTCGAAGAGACGTTCTAAATGCTTGAAAAGTACAGCATGAAAATTAACCACTGTGTTGCAGGTCCTCCCTCTTCTTCACCTTCTCTTTCTCGTCCCTACGTGAGGAGTCTAAGGGATTCATAGGAGGTCGGGAAGAGCTAGTCTTCTCAAACTCCTGGGGAGGACGGAAGTGAGGCGGAGGTGGAGGGAGGGGCACAAGATCAGTCTACTATCTTTTTGAGGGGTTGGGCTTCAGCCGCTTGGCCTCTTCTTCTTCTCGGGCCCGTTTGTGATTGTTCATGGCCTTGGCGACATGCTCCGGAGTAGGACGGTGGCACGACATGTTGCTCGACCGATCGACCACACAACCATCAAAATTGGAATAAGTGGTTGCAGACACCTTGCGGTCTTACTGTACGGTGCTCCATGCACGATCGCCTATGCCGACGTTGTAAGCATGGTCAACTTGGGCTTCTTCTTTCTCAGAGAGCACTGGGTGAATAATCCATGTGAACAACAAAGAAACATTAGCAACAAGAAAAAACAGTTTGAAGAACGTTGAAAGAAAAGAAAACCCACTAGTTGGCGAACCGCCATGTCTCAAGAACTCCGAATTCACCAGATACAACTTCCAAAAGAAAAAAGAATTCCACCATCCCGGGGAGTTCAACGGGGGCTTCTTGATTAGGTTGACCTACCCTTGGCCCACCTCGTGAACTAATAATAGTGCTTGTCGTAGCACTGGTTGAACTTATACATATTGTGCCATTCCCTAAGAGTCGGCAAACCTAACCCTAGGTCTAACACATTAATAAGACCCCCACCGAATGACACCAACCCATGGGGGCAAGCTGAAAGAACGAGAGGTTGTACAATATGAGCACCTCGCAGAAGAAGGGGTGCACCGACAGTCCAGCCCCATTGTCCATCACGACCAAGTAAAAGGACATGTATCCCGCAAGCAGGTCGAAACATCTCTGGTCATTCCGAAGGATCCTATAGTGTATGTCATATTATGTAATAATAATGTACACGATCAACATCTAGTTTACAGTGAAGGTAAGTCAACATATTACGTTATATGTACACGATCAAAAATCCTAAGCCCCTGCCCCTTCCTGTCTGTATAGTTAAACCCTGTTGAGTTACAGAAAAGGTCAGAAACCAAGCTAGGCCAAGAGTTGTCAAGTAGAACAATAAATTTTGTTGCCATGGCTTAAAGTTAAGCCAATTAAACTTCTCGGGCTTTTCAGCATAGCTCACCGGCACAGTAACCAGAACCCTATTAGCTATCACATGTGCTCTATTCGGAATTTGACCAGCGGTCTCATTCCCGGCCATAGCCATAACACCACCAGCAGCAGCAGCTAAGATCAGTTGCTCTAAAGGCACCTGAATCTAGCCAATTGTCACGTTTGGGACATCAACAAGGTTAGCCTCATTGTTTGCCAAAGTATTTTCCATTTCTATAATAAAATGGACCGAGTAAGATTCACTATAATATTATTATCAAGAGTAATTACAAAATTGAAGATTACATTAACAAATGAAATATACCCTTGACGTATTAAATCTTCACCAAATTTGAGGAGTCGAGGCACGTGAAGCACACACTTTCCTTAAAACAGATTCGCCCTCTCCGGTATATACTAGAGATACCACGAATGTCTGTCTCCCATGATTCAACGATTTATAGCAAAACCCAAAGCACACTCAAAAATCTCTCTCGACGAACTCGAACTTGTGCCTTCCCTCTATCACTAAGAACGAACTACAAAATCTAGAGAACTAAAGAGCTCAAGAAAAGGAGATGAGAAGAGAGTTGAGAGGTGTTTTTTGAAACTGAGAGTGAGCATCCCTATTTATACCTGCAAGAGTGACTTCTCAAGTGAAAATTTGATTGTTCACACTAATGCAAGGCAATCAAGAGTTTGGAGGTGAAAGATCACATTTAATTTTAAGAAAATAATAAAATTTTCTAACAAGCCCACATTTGATAGTTCTCACCATTAAATATCTATCTTAATATACTACTCCCTCCGTCCCAGTTTACTTGTCCCGAATTTAAATGGCACAATAACCAATATTTGAAGTAATAAGGGAATTTAATGGTGTATTAGTGGGTGGAGTGTTTATTTAATTTATTTTTTAAAAAAAAAATGCAAAATGGAAAGAGAGATAAAAGAGTTAATTAAAATGATTAATTTTCTTAATTTTGAGTTAATTATTTACTATTTTGGGAAATGAAATAAGTAAATTAGGACGAACCAAAATAGGAAGTGAGACAAGTAAACCGGGACAGAGGGAGTATAATGGAACCGTGTCAACTTTCACATAGGTGGAAAAAGGCCCGCTAAAAAGTCTAAATATCGTTCAATTCCCATGCACAATATAATTGTTGATGCTAGAAAAAAGCAAAAAAATATCATGTTCATTTTACTTTTGGGAGCACCATTCATTAAAAAAAAAAACATACCGCCTGTGTAATACCCCAAGCTTAATTAAACTTTTGTAATGCTTAATTATTTTAATAAAGAGAAACTCCATAATTCGAGAGCATTTGAATTATTTAATCTCGTTTGGGAAAGTTAATCAGCTTGGAATCATGTATGAAATTTGGAAGAATTATCAAGGATTTAGTAAGTGAATTGGAGTAAGTATTTAACTGTAAGTGGAATAATTCATGGATTATGAATCTTAAGGCATATGAGGAATTAGATGGAAATGTATATGCATACATGGATTTAATTAGGAATTTTGGAGCATATATATATATATATGTGTGTGTGTGTGTGTGTGTGTAATATTAAGTGGAATGTTGGAAATTATACGTTTATACATATATACATATGTAAGTATATTATAAAGTGGAAGGGAATATGAACAAATATAATGAAGAAAATACACTTCATTTCATCCCTTCACTTTCAAACCTAGAGAGAGAAAGAGGAGAGCTGCCCCATTTTCAGACAACCCCACCCAAACCCGTCACCTTTCCGGCGTCTTTTCGGCCGACTCCAGCCACCCCCAACCAAGTCATCACCACCATCGTGTAGCTCTTCCTCCGAGCTTCGATTCGGGCTAAGGTAGCACCCGTGGAGTTGAGAATCGGCTGAGATACAGAGGAGAGAAGGTGAGTGTGTTGTCATGTTTGATTTTTGGGTTTTGGATTTGAATCTTGTTTATTTGGCAATGGGATTGAGTTTTGACGATTTGGACATGTTCCTGATGTTGTAGAGGTCGGAATTGTACCCTGAAATGCGAGTTTGATCGCCGAAAACCGCCGCCGCCGCCGTCAACTTGAGCTCTCCGGTGAGCTTCATTTTTCTCTCCAATTTTCGCGAGTTTTTAGTGTTGGGAAGTGTTATTCTTGCTCTAGGATGTTCTAGGACCCCGAATATGTGATTGCATGTATGATTGGCCGGTTAAATTGCGAGTTATGACGAGTTGCAGGTCGTCCGATCGCAGAGTCGTCGGAGAAGATAACCCACGTCGATCGACGATGTAGCATGTTCGTCGATCGACATGAGCCTGTCGACTCCGTCGATCGACGAGGCATGTCTGTCGATCGACGTGAGCCGTCGATCTATGAGGCACGTCCGTCGATCGACGTGAGTTCATCGGTTGACGTGAGATGCGTCGATCGACGAGGCATGTCCGTCGATCGACGCGGGGTTCTGAAAGTCAGATTTTGTGTTCTCTTGTCCCAATCTTATTCGATTTGAATCGTATTCAATGTCTGAGTTTATTACATGATTAGAGAAGCATGTTAAGAGTGAAAGCCTGCGTATTCGTGTAATTTGATTAAAGGTTCGGATTATAGAATGGACATAGAATTAGTGAGGTATGGAGTTGTTTGAGATCGTCGTTGTCCTAGAAACGTTGTCTTAATTAATTAACCCTTGACTTTTGTAGGAGTTGAAGCATTGTGAAAGGAATAGCTCAAGCTAGCAGGAAAGCATCTAGACATTTAGTCAAACACCAGGTAGGAAACTATTTAAGTATAAAAACAAATGTGTGTTTCCTTTTCAAAAACGTGTTAAAATGTGTTATTTAAAATGAGATGCTATGCATGTTTTGTGCTATTATATCTGTCCTCTGTTGAATGCTAACAACAGAGAGGTATTAATAAGACAAGAACCATGTACTTTTAGTACTTGCGCTACTCTTATTAATTGTGAAGGTTAGTTACCTTAAGCTTGTAAGATTGGAAGAAATGGTAGTGACCTTAAACCCTGGAAGGATAAAAAGCACTGGTGAAATGGTTGTGACCTTAAACCCTGCAAGAAAGAAATTGATTATTTATATACGATCGGATCTCGATGTTGTGTGTTCCAAGATTAGTGCACTTTGATGATAGTGGGTTGAGTGAGTATTCATTCCCAACTAGTCATCGTAACTCGGAAGTGGGCCAGCTTCCAGTTACAAAATGATAACAGATATAATAACATGTTAATTAGCGCATAAATGAAATGTTCTAGATAACACGGTTATTTTCAACAAAATCCTGTGTTTATCTGTGTGAGTTGCATAGCATATTCTCATATATAAAAGTATATTTTCGGGCATGTTTTCTATTGGGTACATTAGTACTCAGCCCCTCGTATTATTTCTAAAATACGCAGGTTGAGCAGCAAGAGTTTTGTAACCCGTAGATCCTGAGATATGCATCTTCATATGCATATCTCCTCCACGTTGCACACACGCTGCTATATACTCTGATATTCCTTCCCATCTTTAAAATGTTTGGTTCTATTGAATGTTGCTCTTTAACTTCAGACTCGAAGTATCACTTATTATGTTATTTGATTATCTTTAAATTTATTTAAGTCTTCCGCTTATTTTGAAAGAGAAATTGTTTGGAAAACCTTAACATCAATGTAACGCGACCCCAAATTAGGGAAGGTCAGTTGGGGGCCTTACAGCCTGTTAATACAGAGATAGGTTACATGCTTTACAACTTTCACTAGATTTCAAGGGATTTCACCATCCCTTCAAAGAATTTGAAATTCAAACTTTTAAAATTGAATTCCTTTTTATAAATCGGAGAAGATTTCACCTATCTACAACACCAAACAGGTCTACGCCACATTCTATCGTTCGCGACATTCGAGTCGAAAGTGCATTCAACCCAAAGAGGAATAACGATTGTGCCAAAATTACTACCTCTCCAAACTCCTGCCTCAAATTTGCACAAAATAAGAGAAATACAGGTACGTCCTCTTTTAAATTTTGATCACGTGGTTGCAGCACTACCCTCCAGCTATGGGTGCACCATCATGGTCTCATGGAGCCGCAGTGTAGATATAAAAAACATAAAGATGGTGAATGCAACAAGATTCTGAACTCATTCTCATAAAAGCGGCGAGCATAAAAAAAATAAATTATAAGTTTTCAAACCTCAACCACAATCTTCAATAAAATCTCAGCAACAAATAGTTTCAAATTTAATTTCTCAAAAATCAGATATAGTTTCTTGGCTATTTGTGTTTTCTTCGTTTATTTTCAGAAGCACAACAGCACGGCTGCAACTATGTTGAGCATCAAGGACGATGTCATTAACGTTTTGATCCATCAGATCTATTGCTCAGCGCCCACACTAATCTCCAACCCAAATCTACTGCAGATCTCATTAATCAAAATAATACCGCAAATGGAAGATACATGGTTATCCCAAATGAGTAGTCACGGAGCGTCGTTTGTAGTGTGCTAGGCTGCGCTCGGGCATTTGATAGATGGAAATACTCTGAAGATGAAGTAAATTGAAGAATTGAGAAAGATGGATAGAAATTGCTATGGAAAAGTGTGTGGAATTGGGAAATGTGATGGGTGATACTTTTGAGTTTTGAGGTGGAAAAGATGAGGGAAAATAAGGAAATATATTACACTCTTTAACAGAAGAGAATTTTATCACAGTCTTTTTCTGTTAGGGAATTATATCCCACATTTTATTTTTATAAGACAATTTTGTCTAATATCGTTGATTCAACAGTTAACTGCCACGTGACTTTCGTGTGGCAATGACTCACTGCCACATAATTGTCACGTGACATTTCAATTTTTTATAATATAAATTTACTTTTTAATAATTATTATTTTTTATTTTTTTATTTCATTATTAATGTGTTTTATTTATATATTTCATTTTTATAATACTTTAATAAAAATGATATATACGAATAATAATAGTAATTTAATTAAAAATTGACAAGACAAAATTAAAAAAAAACTTTAATTATCAAATTATAAGAAAAATAATAATTATTAACATATATATATACTCCCTTCATCCCGCTATATTAGGCACGGAGGGAGTCGGCACAATAACCAAGATAAATATTGTAAAGTAAGATTAAAGATATATTAGTGTATAAAATATTATTAAAAATTACACTAATTTACAATTTTAATCTACAATTATCCAGAGATATCCCTCTCCTCCTTCATCCCAATTTACTTTGCCAATCTGAAAAAAGCGATGCGAGAAATGGAAGCATGTGAACGATGAAAACCCTCATCTGCATTCCCTTCAACTTGTGCTGGTTTTCAATTCCAGAGACTGAAATAACAAGAAAAAGCACGGATCTTGAACCTCGAAAGGAAAGCGAAAAATAAGAAAATGCAACAAAATTACAGATGAAGAGAGAGTGAGAAAGAGAGAGGTTTATAGTTATATTACCAATTATTGAGTCGGGCCCTCGATTTTCCTTTAACAAGATTGGATCTTGAAATGATGAAAGAGCAATTTAGATAAGAGGAGGGTGGCGGTGAGAGGCGAGGGTGAGGGCGGAGTGGTCGCCTGCACGCAAAATTGACGGCGAGGGTGAAGATTTAGGGTGATTATGAGAGGACGGCGGCGGTGAGAGGCGACGATGAGAGAGGGATCGTGAGAAAGTGAGGCAAAAATATTTGGGTGTAATACCCCAGATTTTCATTACTATATAATTTTTTATTTTATTTAATTATTTCTTGGATAGTTATTTGGAGAGAAGTACAATTTTATTCATGCATGATGATATTAATAAATAAATAAATATTATTTAAATTGGTAACTTTTCATTAGTGATGTTTCAATGTTTATATTATATTAAATATATATATATATATATATATATATATATATATATATATATAATTGTTTTAAGATTTGGTGGAATATTTACCACCACATTTCCTACCAACCCTTTGAAGTATACTTTTGGGGAAAACTTGAAATTTTTCACTTCTTCATCACAAAAACTGGCGAGAGAAATAGAGTGACGGAGGATGAATGGATGATTCTTTTTAATTGGTTTCTTTCTTTAAAAAATTCGACCAAGAAGAATAGGAGTAACTTTTTTTTCTCTTTCTTTCTTCACATAAGCTTCCAGCTTCCATTTATCCTTTATTTTGTCTGTTGTTGAGTACGTTTCCCTGTTACTGAGGAAGATTATATATATATGGGTTGTAGATAAATGTTGGCTTTTGTTTTTCTTTTGTGAAGGTTTAGAAACTTTAAATCTATGTTATGCAAATATATACAAAGATGATGAGTTGGAGTAAACCTAAGTGAATGTTTATGTTTTGCTTTTGGATTTTGGGAGATCTCTTGATTGTCGCAGGAAATAAGAGAGGGGTGTTTCATATTGTTGATTGTAGACTTACCTGCTTACTTTTGCCCTTAATTTCTTGGAGATGACTTGGTTGAGTTGATGTTCTGGTTTTTGCCTCTCGACTGTTGGCAGGACAAAAAAACAGAGGCATGGAAAAAATTGGGGAAAAAAGTCTCAGTAGGATGATCGTTTTGAGTTTTGTGTTACGGCAGATATATTTTGTAAATCAAAACCTATAACTAGACAACAAGTAAGCTAGTATCTTGTTAGTAAATGGGTGTGCGAAAATCTCTCCTGCGCATGGTTCGAAACCTGTTAGTACCAGTTTTTATTTTTAATTAAATTTTGAATATTTCGCTACTTTAATCTCTTAATAGATTTCTACAATCTAAATTAATAAGGCTTGATTTATAGATTTCAATTATTAGAGCAAGTAGTTTGCTAGAACTTTGATAATCAAGAGTTTGATCCCTTTTGAAGCTAAGTTTTGTGCATAACAATCTATATATATATATATATATATATATATATATATATATAT
>JAPKLW010000006.1:1080701-1233407 GCA_026898455.1 Plectranthus barbatus | reverse complement strand
TAATATATAAGAACAAGAACGAAACAAAATAAAATTCTCATAAACAATTCGATCAGTTTAATTATTGCAGAGTTATTATATATTTGAATTAATTAAACAATAATAATAAAAATTACCTGCATTGAAACTTCGTTGTCGCTTGTTTCACAACTTCCATCATCTTCACACTCTACTATGTCCATTATCGCCAGTATCAATTCTTAGTAGTAGAAAGACCTCCACTTGTTTCTATCGATGAAAGAGAGATAAAAGAGTTTGATTTTTGTGACTTGATGGCATCTATCAGAGAAGATTTACGTGAGTGAGAAAAAAAGGGGATGGAGAATAAGAGATAGATACGTTAGTTTTTTTAATTTTTTAATTGGGATTTTAATTAAAGGGTATCAGGATAAAACAGTAATTTCAAAAAATATTTAAATTCTTTTTTAAAAGAGGGGGCTATAATGAGAAAAGCGGTGGCTATGTTTAGAATTACCCATTAATCGCAAGTAAGATAGTAAAAATATTTAACATTATCATGTAATCTAGTATATTTTCATTTTAACACATTCGATTAAATATATCTTATACATTAGAATATTTAATAAAATTTCTATTTGTGAGGGATATATTTCTTAATCATAAATTAGGAGGGAGTCGTAATATAGAGCACTAAAATAATTAAAACTTTACTAGTGTATTATAATTAAAACTTTACTAAAATCTTATTGAAAAAAAAATTATTGGAAACTACAGTGTATCATAATTAAGTAGAGGAGAGAGATTAATTTTTGTAAAATAAAATAGAAGATTAATATAATCAAACACAATAAAGCACGTTCAGAAAATTACTTCATTATTCTTATGTGGCCAACCAGATTCTGGCCGAAGATCTTTATTCTAAAAACTATCTAACTTCTAACAATTATTCTGCGCCACGTGGCAAGCTTCATTCCCAGGCCCCAGCAGCCCACTGGATCGGGCAGATTCTCTCTCCCCCTTCTCCAATCCCACCGATTTGGAAGACGAAGGGTTTAATATCTCTATCTACAGAAATGCTGACTACTTGTGCACCCCCAAACCGCAGAAACGAGGGCTTAAAACTGCTGTTGCAAATAATGTGGAGAGAGTCATCACAGTAACAGCCAAATGGAATGGGATTGTCAGATTTCCACATTTTTTGGAATGAGAGCCAGCGAATCTGCGACGATGATGAACTCTTTAATTTTGATGAAACAGACCTCTTCTACTTGCTGAAGAAATAGTAGACCGCCACCGCCACGACACGGTCAGGAAGCAGAGGTTCTGTCTTTTACAGGAAATTAAGGTGAAACATCATCCACTTTTTTTAATGGAGAATCCTTTCTATCTTCTGAAACAGGCTGATTTATCATTTCACTATCCGAAATCCCAAGAATAAAAAATGCATCAAAATAATTTACTTTGAAAGTAGGAAGAAGACTCCAAGCAATTTGGCGTGGTTTTTTTAGTCTTGGTCTTTAAAGCTTTTCTTAGTTGACTTAACCATGGAGTCGTTTGTTGATTTCCCAAACTTCCCTTACATTTGCTCGCAAGATACAATGCCGTCTAAACACCATGCACCTCATTTCACAAGAGCCATTCTTTATTTTATTTTATTTTTTTAAATTTAATTTGTCGTCTGAATGGTTTAATTCATCAATGGAGATATCTTTGTTTATTGCAAGCAAATAATTATTGCAGGCATATTAAAGTTTGGACAGGTGCGAAGAAAGCAACTCGACTCGAGGCTATCTTGGAGTTGTCCACTATTTTCATTCATTTAAGTTTCAGCCGCTCAAGTTTCTGGTAAGTATGATTCCATTATCTGCTTTTAGTCTTTTTTTTTCTCTCTCTCTCTTAACATTACTAAACTTAATGTATTACTATGAAATTTCAATTCAAGACTAGCTTTGATGACTGATGTTACGTGCATGCAACATTATTGCACACAACTTCTGTAGTTGCAATTAGTAACAGACATGAAATAGGTTCACACAGTTACAGATAATATATAGTTCATTTCATCTGATTACATCTTTGAGTTGATGAGTTCAAATTTGAATGATAGGAGTATATTATAGGCTCTGTATAGATTTTTAATTTGCCTGTAATTATGTGCTAACGATCAAATCATGACTTCAAATGCCAAATGACCTAACGGAAACATGCTTCCACATGGCTTAACTGTTGAATTCATGGCTAAATTCTTGAAGAGACCAAATAAGGCAGTGGTATAGATTGTGCTGTTGTTCGGATAGTACATTTGGATACGGACTTTGCCTAGTTTCAGTACATTGAAACCTTTCATAGATGAATGATGAATGTTAAGAAAAGAGAATGAAAATGAACAGATATATTGAGGATTGAGAAATTTGTGTTGGAACTAAGGAATTGGGAGAAAAGGCTGGCAGATATCTTGATGAAGATGAGTTTGTGGAAATGATGCTTCTTGATAGATTTTTGTGATTGAACTAGTAAGGAACTACTGGTTTGATGATTTGAGAGATAAGAATTGTCAACTTTTCCAATTTAATCAAACTCTTAACCAAACTTTCTTTGTGTTGAATAATTCATATGGAAGATCCAGAGGATAACATCATCTAGCATCTCCTCTTTTTTTTGTTCAAGGCATGGTTCCAACGTCGGATGTCTCAAAACTCGGTGCAAGATCACACCAACTACTCAATTCTGATCATCTATTTTGATTAGGCCTGGTATAAAAATGCAAAGCAACATGGTGCATTAGTTTGTGGAGGCTAAAAGAGGCTGGGATTCAGCAAAAAGGGTCGAAAGGGATCACTCTGTTTGGATATTAGTTTGTGGAGGGAGACAGACAAGGCCTTCTTACTGCATTGCCTCATTGGATCCACCAAAGATGTTGAAATACTGCAACAACATGACATCATTAGTAATTTCCTAGACAGTGATGACTCGATCGACCTCATGTTCAACATACTGGGAAAGAACGTTGTGATTTCGTCAGATATTTTTTACTCACATGTTATTGGGAGTGTGAACAGATACTACTATTTCATCGATGAGGCACGACATAATTTCTTGAACCTGGTATAATTCTGCTAACCTCTATTACCTCAAACATATATGTTTTATTACCTCAAACATTATGTTCTTTCTTATCTCAGAGAGTGTCTCAACGAGTTGCTTAATTCTGCTAAAATGAAATATATATATATTTTTTTAATGAACCTTGCAGGCCTAATATTGGTCATAGCTGAAGCAACAACCTGAGGCACATTCAGTTAAAGCAGATAAATTAACAATAGATGATAAAAACTCAAATTCTTTTCCAAGAATATGGTTTACAGTGAAGGTAAGTCAACATATTACATTATACGTACACGATACGATAAAAAATGCTAAGCTCCTGCCCCCTTCCTGTCTGTACAGTGAAACCCCGTCGAGTTACAGAAAATGTCAAGAATTGAAGCTCACCCTGTTTGCATCAATGTGCTTAGCTTTGCTGCCACTTCCTTCATGTTAGGCCTTCTACTTGGCTTCACATTTAGGCATTTTTCTGCTAAAACTGCTATCTTTTTCACTACTTGAGCATCTTTCTTCATCTCTTCATCAAGAATCTCGTGCAGGCGGCCAAGCTTAGCCAAATAGACAAAATCCAAGGCCATGTTTCTGTCATTCTCTCGTCTGTTCGGAGAGAGCGTTCTCCCTCCTGTTAGTAGCTCCACTAAAACTACTCCAAAGCTGTAAACATCGCTCTTCTTGTTTTGGGGCTCTGGATCCTTGTACACATAGTTTTCCTGATCCGAGGAGCTAGCATCTCGTGTAATCAGGTTGGAACCTGCAGCATAAAATATCTTGGCATCATAGGAGCTGTCCATCACAATGTTGGCACTGCAGATGTTGCCGTGCAAAAATGTGCTCTTGAATTCATGAGAGTTCAAGAATGCTAGCCCTCTGGCGACGCCTGCTGCTGCTTTCACTCGCATTTCACACGAGAAAGGTGAATCCATGGCCCTGAAGCGTAGGCAGTCGAAAAGTGTATCATTCCCATCTCCATGAAGCTCATAAACTATCAAAGGGGACTGTGTTTCCAAGCAACAACCTATTACTCTCACCAAGTTTCTGTGGGGCTGAGAGAGGAAGATCAACTGATCCACAAATTGCTCGATTTCGGGTTGACCCACTCTTTCTATCATCACCACAACAACTTCAGTACTAGTATCATCAGCAGATAAAGTTCCACGGTAGAAAGCTCCTGGAGTGCATCTGAGCATGACATTTCTAGAGTTATAGCTGTTTGTGATAGATGTCATTTCTAGTGCTGTATATATTCTCAGCTGTGGATTTCTGCGCCTGCATAGCCTGCTTTTCAACAAATTGCCACCATTTCTCTCAAACAACTCCTCTCTCAGCTTTTCCAGTTTCTTTTGCCTTTCTGTCCATGCTATCCATGTAGTCACCATCACCGGTGCCAACACAAATATGCCTGTCAAGATTCAGACATGAAGTTAACCTAAACTAGCGCGACAAATGGAACAACAACTACAAAGGACAGAATCTGCTACATATGCCAAGAGCCTATAGATGTATACAGTATACCAACATTATTTTGACATTGAATTCATTCAAGAACCGTAACCGAGTATATTGCTCTTCTCAAGGATCAACAGAAGCTTGTTTCAAGACAAAACCGAATAAGTAACATAAAAGTTGATGTGTAACTGCTAATTTTACCTAAAGGAAAGGCAGACATCTTCAGGGTGAATTCACCAACCAATTCTTCTGGATGGCAACCTGTTCCATCTTTCCTGCCATCACCAACCAATCCTTTCGGGCAGTAGCATTTAAAACTTCCCACCAGATTTATGCAGTCGCCTTCGCAAGGATTTGAGACGGCACATTCATCTATGTCTGGAAACAACTAACCATCACTCCAAATAACAGAAGAAACAGGGGAAACTTCTTCAATTGGCTATGAAATTGAACTAAACCTCACATTTCAAGAATCCAAAGTTCGAAAGCCACTATGAGAAGCTAACCTAATACCATGATTGCCGAAAAAACCTCTGATTAGTCCAAACAACAAAACATATGGTTTCTACTACAGTTCCTGACAGATTGATGTTCTTTCTTTGACTGTGCAATACAACTAACACTTGAGTTTAAATGTTCACTATGAACCTGAAATTTCAAGAATCCAAACTCACATCTAATTATCTCCATGACTCTATCTGGATTTGAATAAAAGCATCAAATATAAAGTTCAAAAGCATCTATGACAAGTCATTTTTAGTATATGATATACCTTGACAGCCATCAACAAGATATGGATTTCCATGATATCCCGGCAAACAACGGCAATTGTAGCCTTGTCCCACACTTGAATCCGAGCACTGGCTGTGCAAGGACTGGCACGCGTAACGAGAACCATTGTTTCGTGCCAGGTGGCAAGCTACGTTGCCAGCAGCCCATTCAACCACCACAGGGACAGAATCAGTGCCCCTTTTGTCCAGTCGGGAAGAAGAGTTCAATACCTCTAACTTCCCTTCCAGAGAAATGCTGACCACCTCTGCACTCCCTAACCTCAGAAACGGCTTCGGAGGCTCAAAACTGCTGTTGCAGATTATGTGGAAAGAGTCATCTAAGTAACAGTCAGAATTCATACCGAATGGAAAAGGAATCGTAAGATTTCCACATTTTCCTGGGCAGCCTGGCAGAGACAGCAAATCTGTTTGAATGAATGAGGCAAAGATTATAACTGAAAAAAGGTAAAAATGCATCATTATCGATGATTCTTGATGGTGAAGACACCTCATCTTTCAGCATTCTCTCAAATAAGAAAGGTGTGACGCGTTCTTGGATACTTCTTCTGTGAATATCATGGAAAAGAAGGTGAAACGCGCTAATCCATTCCATATTCTATCATGGGAAATTCAGAGGAACTTCTCAGATATTCCTTACTCACTTTCTACTACACAAGAAATGTGGCAAAACGTAGAAGATGGTGGCATAATGATCTACTGAAAAATGTTACTGCTTAAATTTTACAAAAAAGAAGAGCAATATTCTGAACTGATTGAAAATTAGAATGGTAAAAAAAGCAAGTTCCCTTTCTTTTTTAATTTGCCTTTCTTTCAAGAAACTCCGCCGGAATTGTTACCAGCGTCCCAACAGAATTATCACAATTCTGAATTTTGAAAATGATAACTTTTCGCACCCAATAACAAAATATTAATTTCACTTATACTCAGAGTCTTTAATTCCGATGCCAAAAATAAATGTAACAATTCGCATGGGATGGAGGTAGTATCATTTAACTGATGCTGGTTGGGACAGTGAAAATACAAGGGACCAAGAAATAAAGCACGTGGGACCATCATTCAGAGCTTGGCAATATTTTTTACAGTGACAAGCTTAAACCCAAGAATAAAATCGAGCATACCTCAGAGGAAACTCACTGTGAAACTATGACGAAGACTCCATGCAATTAAAGTCTCCTATTTTACAGCTTTTCTTCATTGACTTAAAAATGAAGTCTTTCTTTATGAAAAGAGCTGTGATTCCACGCTGCAGGAGTTCCTGCAACTTGTATTAAGTTTCAATGCTTTAGATTGTACAACTACATTTTCTTGCAAGGTACAACACTCTCTAAGCACAACGAATGAGAAACACGATGCACCTCATTCTAGAGGAGCCCTTCCTGAATTTAAATTCTCTTAAGAGGGAAATTTCTTGGAACTTTACTCTGTCCGGATGGATCCACCAACGTTCAATTTGTCAATATTGATGTCTTTCTTTATTGCAAGAAATGAAACTATAACACGGAGCGAAGAGATCTGCTGCTGCTAGGAAGGGAGCTCGATGCTACCGTTGAGTTGTACACTAATTTCTTCGGATTTATCGGTCTGCTGACGTGTTTCAGCCGATCAAGTTTACATGTAATCTTGTAAGTGTGATGTCATTTCTGCCCTCATCTCATCTTCATATTAGTAGGCTTAACTTATGATGCTGCAAGTTGGAGTTTGAAGTTTTGAACTATTATACATGCTAACATTTGTTAATAAATGGTGTTACACATAATATATTTTGCAGTAGACACAAGTTTTATGTGAACTTACATTAATCCTGATAGCCCTTTTGTATAAAAGAAAACTATTGATTTACTATATTTGAAATGGAATAGTTATCGTAGCAGACTAGAGTTATTTGTTGATAGAGCTCTAGTTTCCACACTATAAGCAAATTATAACCACAAATTCAATTTGAAGAACAGAGGAGTTCATTGAATAGGTGAACTGATTATTTCAGTTTATGGTGTTCTTGTTTAACAGAGTTTGTTCTATGAGGTTGATTTTTAGCTCAGTTCATGAAGATGGGAAAAGGAGCAGAAGGAAGAGACAATGTTATTGTTCGGATCGAATATTTGGTTAATCACTTGCCTAGTTTCACTCCATCAAAGCCTATCATTGATAAAGTGGATGATCACTTAAGGCAAGTGAATGAAAAGGCTTTTGAACCACAAATAGTTTGTATCGGTCCCATTCATCGTGACAAAAATCATGTTAGGAAAATGGAGCAACACAAAGTTAGATATCTGAAACAACTACTACAAAGACGAGATAGATTGAGCATTGAAGAATATGTGTTGAAACTCAGGAGTTTGGAAGAGAAGGCTCGCCTGTGTTACCCCACATCCATCAATCTTGATGAAGATGAGTTTGTGGAGATGTTGCTTCTTGATGGATGCTTCGTGATTGAGCTAATCAGGAACTACTGGTTTGATGATTTGAGAGGAAAAGATGATAACATATTCCAATTTGATCACATATTAAGCCAAATCCGACATGATATGATGTTGCTAGAGAACCAGCTCCCTTTCTTTGTGTTGAACCAGTTGTTCGACATGACAAAGATGGAAGATCCAGAGGATAACATCTATCATCTTTTCCTCTTCTTTGTCGAAGACATGTTTCCATGGTCGGAAGCCTCAAAACATGAGTCAAGATCAGACATACTACACAATGTTGATCATTTATTAGGCCTAGTGTATCAATCTCATTTTTCATTCTCTGCTAAATACTTCAGTGAAAACAACGGTGGCAAGAAAAGCGACATGTTGCATACATTTTCTGCATCAGAGCTGATAGAGGAAGGGATTCAGCTCAAAGGGATTGAAGGGATCAGTCTATGGGAGATTAGTTTTGTTAAGGGAGTCGTAAAACTCCCACCATTGAACTTATCAGACGGATCAGAGTCCATTTTAAGGAACTTGATAGCATACGAGCAATGCTTTCCTAAAGATCATCCAAAATACGTGACAGACTACGTCTTCTTACTTAATTGTCTAATTAGATCCACCAAGGATGTTGAAATGCTGCAGCGCCATAGAATCATCAGCAACTTCCTAGGTGGTGATGACATCATCTGCAGCATGTTCAGCACATTGGGAAAGAATGTTGTGATTTCAAATTTTTGTTACTCGAATGTGTTTGAGAGTGTGAACAGGGACTATGGCCTTCGACAAAGGAGATGGATGGCTAGAGTGAAGAAGAAGTACTTCAACAGTCCATGGGTGATAATACCAGTTCTTGGAGGGGCTGCACTTCTCATACTCACAATTATTCAGACACTGACCTTGAAAATGCTTTAATGGCATGTCTTAGCTTGCAAGTTCTACTCAATAAGAAGTAAACATCATGTGCTTAGTTTGTGTTTGTTCGGAAAAAATGTGTTCGTTTGCTCTACTGTGCCCGATTGAGAGAATTCTGTTTCAGCTTTTGAAGTATATATAGTGCATCTGTGCATGCTACACGACATTAATAAGGCCAATATTCAGATATATTAAGCGTTTTTTTTTTTTCAAATTTAATACAAAATACCAATTTTTTTCAATCAAATTGTGCATTTTGTTTCTCGAACTTATCCAAAAGGCCCCGTATTAATGAGGATGTGTTTCTGCTCTTTAAATCATAAGAACAATTCTATTCTTGTACAACCAATACCAGGTCCTTCAAGAATTCAAGATTGGTGTTTAAGGCAAGTTGAGAAGGAAATAAATAATAAGTAATGATAAATATTGTATAAATGAAAATAAAATTAAATCAAGATTTCTTTGGTTCATCAACTGAAGTGTTCTGCTCAATCTAGGAAATATCTGTGATGGAGATGGAGTAGCAGAAAGTAAGATATTTGTGGCAACTTCACTTGTGCAGGGAAGAGAGAGCTTGAGCATTGAGAAATTGGTCAAAAAAAACTAAGACAAATGATAGAAGATGAGGAGATGCTGCTTCTTGATGGATGCTTCAAATAGGAGAAGCATGCCTTCAAGACATGTCTCATCTGAGTATAACTGTCGTTTATTGATCATCGTGGTGTATTCATTTCTAATTTTATTCTTTTTTTAACCGAGTAATGGGCAGATTCAGAGGTTCAACGACGAGCAGCAGTGATCAGAAGGAGGCTGTTTCCCTTTTAGTGTTACACAGTCAAGAGTCCCACATCGTTTGCAGATGGGACTCAAACCAACGGAAATAACTATAAATTAAGGCCAACACATTAAATTTTTTTTATGCAGCCGCGTGATAAGCACATAGCGAATTATTCTTTCGCCTTTTACTAAAGAATACCGTGTGCTTGTCGCAATTCAAGCGGCATACCCTTATTTTTGGAGGGTGTTTTCCGGAAGGGAAGCTCCAACAAACTTAGTCTAATAATCTCATTCATTCGGCCTTTGCAATGGAACTTAGCTTTTGCTAATTTGTTTCATTCTTGCGAGGGACAATAATTTGTTACTAAAATGGGATGTTTAGGGCTTTGCTAAAATCAAATAAATGTAATCAATCCATGTACATGCATCCTAAAAACGTGAGACAAGCTACACGTTTCTTACTTCATTATGCATTCTTGCATCAATTCTGGCATCTACATTGCAACCTAGTTGGTTTGGTGATACATTTAACAAGTTTGAAAGAAATACTGTGAGATCTTCAAGCTTTTGTATTTGAAATAGTGAGCAGCCATTTTGGGCTTCGGCACAAGACGTTGTTGCCGAAGCTGAGGAGGAACTATTCTTATTGAGGAAGGTAAACCATTATCTTCATTTCATTTAGTTTTCATTCGTGTAATGGATCATTTTCTCGAAACCAAAAAATAAATAAAAACAAAAAACAACTTCAGACAGCCCTTCTTCCTTAATCAACGACACAACCATGCCCAGATTCTTGTCCGTGGGCCGCATCAGAAGTTCTACTAGCACCACTCCAAAGCTATAAACATCGCTCTTTTCATTCATCATAACACCATAAGGATCTCTATACAACATGTTTCCTTCGTCATTTAGGCCGGAGACCACTGCATAAAACAGTTTGGCATCAAAGCTGTCATCCAACAAAATGTTGGCACTGCACATATTTCCATGAAGCAACAAATTAGACTGCAAGTAGGCCAATCCCTTGGCTGCACCTGCTGCTGCTTTTATGCGCATTTCACATGAAAATCGTGAAACACTAGTATCTTCATTGTGTATGCGGTCGTAAAGTGTTCCATTCCCATCTCCATGGAGCTCATAGACTAACAAGGGATAACTCGTTTCCAAGCAGCACCCCATTATCTTCACTACATTTTTATGCGGCCGAGACAGAAAGATGAGCTGATCCACGAATTCCTCAACTTGGGATGGAGGCACAGTTGGAATTTTCGCAACAACGACCGGCCCGCCGTCGCTGCCTAAATCACCACGGTAGAAAGTACCCGGATAGCATCTCTCCATGACTTTTCTGTCGCAGTAGTTGTTGGTAGCATTCTTCATATCTTCAGCAGTGTATATTCTTATCGTGGTTGATTTTTTGCCCCTAGATAACTTCATCTTCAACAGATTTCCGCCATTTCTATCAAACAAGATCATTCTGTGACGCTCCATCTTTTTCTTCTGCTGCGTCCAGACGATCCAAGTGCTAACCAAGACGGGTGCCAACACCAACATCCCCAACGAGGAGGGAATGTTGGTGTCGGAGCACCTGGTTTGGCAGCCAGACAAGGCCACGGAGTATGTTTGGATTAGGGAGGCGGAGAGTATGAGAGAGAAGAGGAGCAGTTTGAAAGGTGAGAAATGAAGGGAGATGTTCAGAAACATGGTGTAACGCCCCACCATTAAAGTGAGTTTCGTTAGATATTTATAGTAATCGGGTGACTCATGCGTAGTTTATACGCTTGATGATTTAGGCTTTATATAGTTTCTGGTAAATTGAGTTGTTTTTTCCTATCGCAAGGAAAAATTGCCAAGCAACGCGTTATTGACCGGCGGCTTACTCGATCCTCCCAAAATTTCACCTAAGTTTTTCTCTTCGAAATATATCCCACTACACAATCACTATGGATGGAATGGCAGGTTTAAATAATTTGATATTTAAAATCTAACCTTTCGATTTTATTTTTTAGGCCAACTAGTATTGCTTCCCATTCCCCACTCAATGTGTGGAAATTTTAATTATTTGTATTGAAATAAATTTTATTCGAATCAAAATAATATTGGTTTTTAATATATATTAACTATATATATTTCTATGATAACATATAATATATAATAATTCATTATTTATGCATGTATAAGTAGGAACCATTACAGGGTGGCGCCACCCCAGGGCTGAGGGGCGCCCGACCCCACGTAAGTGCAAAAATTATATATATATATAGAGTTACATTATATATATATATGGTATAACTTCATTGTCGACCCCCCAATATATTGGGAATGATGATGGAATCTGAGCCCAACTAAAAAAATTATAAATCCATGCATGCATGACCCATATTAATTAAATAAAAAATAATGGCCCAGCATAACTATAATGAAAAAAAAAATTTGGCGCCCAACGGCCTAACCTAGTTGAATAAAAAAACTGACCCAAACATAATTAAATAAAAGAACTGGCCCAAATTTATTTAAATTGGCACAATAAAAGAAAACAAAAGATTCAATTTTTAACACTAATTGCATAACAACTCTACTCTTCCAATTCAATAATTTTCAATCTCGCTTCGAAATTAATTGATACCCGTTCTTGATTAAAAAATTTGTTATATTGTAGTCTATTTTCAATCTCAAATCTTTATTACTGACTGTAATTATTAATGTGATTTTATTTATTATATATATATATATATATATATATATATATATATAAAAGATGGATCATATGATAATAAATAAGTATATTAAAAATAAGAATGAATCTCATCCATTAGATCTAATTAAATTAATGGCTAATAACTAATCAAGCAACACTTAAAACGCTATCAAGCAATAAATGATCAAGCAACATCTGAAATAGAATCAAGCAATATTGTAATCAAACAACAACTAAAACACAATCAAGCAACATTGTAAAGGTAATCAAGCAGCTTTATCATTTTATCACGGGAGGATTTTTTATCACCGGATCCAATCCCTATATATATATATATATAGTTAACCACTTCCCAAATGTTACCTGTTACCTCACTTTTCGTTGCATTATCTAGACAAGCTAATTACATTATCTAGGTACATTACGAAGATAATGTAATAGAATTATTGCATTACATTATTTATTACAGTTTGTATACAATAATTCTATTACATTATCTTCGTAATGTACCTAATTTGCCTAGATAATGTAATTAGCTTGTCTAGATAATGCACCGAAAAGTGAGGTAACAGGTAACATCTCGGAAGTGGTAATGCAATGATTCTATTACATTATCTTCGTAATGTACCTAATTTGCCTAGATAATGTAATTAGCTTGTCTAGATAATGCACCAAAAAGTGAGGTAACAGGTAACATCTGGGAAGTAGTTAACATATGATTACAACTATATATATATATATATATATAGAGAGAGAGAGAGGTGCATTCAAGGCTTAACATATGTCCATGAATGAACAGAGACCAAAATCCAGCCCTTGATTTTAAAATAGACGTCCCTGATTTTCTATTGTCAGTCGATAACTTCTTCTATCATTAAAAGGGCAAATTGGTCTTAAACGGATAAAAATTAAAATGAAATTAAATCTGCATGCTTTTTCGAATTCAGTTACCAACACAAATCCCCACGATTTTTCCATTATTATCGTATAAATTGGAAAGAGAAAGAAGATCATGTTGCATATTTTTTGGGTGCGGTTACCAAAAAAAGAAAATACACCACGATTTATTCCATAATTAACTCTCTAACTTCATAAATGTTTTACCATGATCTTAAGTTAATCGTTATCATTGTTTATGGCTTTGTGTGTCATTGGAAGGTAATTCTGTCAAAGTCTGATAAACTATAAGGTGAAATAAGATTTTCCGGCTGATTTATTGGTTGATTTAACAGATTCAATTATTCGTACAATGATATTGAATAAAGATAACAATGATCTTAGAAGTGTATTAAAAATCAATTAAGATTAAACTGGACAATTTTGATAAAATGATATTGAATACAAGTAACAACGATCTTAAAGGTGTATTAAAAATCAATTAAGATTAAATCGATAATTTTGATAAAATGATATTGACTACATGTAACAATGATAATGTCAACAGCGTACGAAGTTACATATCAACCGAGTTCACACAATGTAGAAAATAAATAAACAATTAACAATCCATTAAACAAGAATTCGCGAACAATGAAACATTTATTAAAAAATAATGACACACATTTAAAATAACAATGATAATCATATATGACACAAAAATAATGAAAAAACACTTTAAACCTAAGTATATAAACAATAAAAGATTGAAAAATACAAAGAGTCAAAATAAAAATTCAAAAATCAATCGATAAAATTATTAATATATGTTCAAAGATGATGGATATCACGAAAATCCCAGCAAACCAAGCAATGAAATTGTTAATAAATTTGGATCGGGTATGTTATTTTACTGCGAGTACAGTTTCTCGCCGAATCAATCGTTACCGCGCTTGTAGCTAACGCCTGATGCTTCAGTACTATTACTTGAAAAAGGGATTCTGTATCTTCTTCTTCCTCCTCGAGTGTCTTCGTAGAAGTGGACGTCTCGGTAGCAATGGCTTGTAAGTTTGAGGAAATTCGCAGCGGGTTTTTAAGGAGAGTAGGATTGATTGTTGAATTTTGAGCGATGAGGAGGAAGTGGCAATGGAGAGGAAATTGTTTGATTTAGGGTTGCAGAGAGAAATAACAAAAAAAGAACTGTGAAAATTATTAATGAAGAATAATAAAAAAAATAAAAGATATGATGAATAATAAAGATTGCATAAATCTAGGAAGTTGCCAACAATAATAAATCTACTAAATATTATATATTGTATAATACCAATAACACCCTTAATGCAATTAAAAATTAAAAAGAAAAATACACGTGGCATTAAAATAGGGCGTTGGATCAAATTGATGAATGCCTGGATATATATGATCATTGTTCATTCAGGACATATAGTTCAAAAATGAATGCAACTATCTCTCTCTCTCTATATATATAGAGAGAGATAGAGAGTTGGGTTAAGTGCTAAAATTAAAGCTTGGGTAAAATATGAATGCATCCTAGTTATAGGATTGATAGCATCAATGATTAATATTAAAACATCAAAGATTGAAAAATTAAGCATAATTTTTATTCGTTACCAATGAAGAATTTGGGCGTCCAATTCAAAATGATCACCCAAATGTCTCATGGTCCCCTCTCAGTTCGTCGTCCATAAGAAAATAATAACATATGACACTAGGAGCTTGGAACTTGTATATATAGATTCTTACTTCCATCAAATACGGGAGAACTTGTGACATATTTTCATCATTTAATGGTGTCTTCCCTGCCTTCGACCATCCGACTTTAGTATCTTGAGGCCGCTTTGATCCTCTCGGTTGATTCCTTTAACTGAGGTCTTCTATATTTTTATTTTTAAGATCCTGATATCTAGACCCTCTAAGTTACTTCCATATATAATTGAGGAACCTGCATGTGTTTCTTTTTAAGGTCTTGGCACCTAGACCTTCTTAATTATCTTTGATCAAAACTAATGAACGTGCATGTGTTTCTTTTTAAGGTCTCGACACCTAAACCCTCTCAAGTTTTTCCGATCATAATTGAGAAACTCTCATGCAAAGCAAGAAACTATACACAAGGTACCTGACTGATTGCGGGTCCTTCAAGTCGTCGCCGTGGTGCTCCCCCTTCGAGAAGGTGTGTTCATGTGGGTGGGGGGCTACTGCCCTTCGCTCTGCATCAGGCTGCTCTACTACGTGTGCGGGGCGGAGGCAGACGAGCAGCTCAACGCCTTCCTCCGTGGTAAGAGGAAGGGCAACTTGGCGGAGCAGTCGTGCAAGCAGCTGGAACTCATCAATGTTCTCCATCGCAAGACTGTTAAAAGAAGAGACAGTTCACCTCGAGGATTGCCACTTTACAGCTAAAATGCTAGATCAATGTGTGGTCATTTTTTTTTTTTGTAAATGATGTATTTTGTTAGGTAAATAATGTATTTCAATACAGTAAATGAAGTACTTAATTGTTTTGTTCTAAATAATGTGTTCTTTTAATATAAATGATGTAATTCATTCTTTTATTATAAATAATATATTATGAAATGATGTATTCTATTACTATAAATAATTTAATTTATTCTTTTTGTTTAAATAATGTATTAATATATGAAATAATGTAATGCAATTTATAGTTTTATCTTAAACAATGTATTATGATATGAAATGATGCATTTGACTAATTCAAATGATGTATGTATTTACTGAAATAAAGTAATAGTTCATGGGATTAGAAAGGGAAATAAATGAGGTATTTCATTTACGAAAATTGTGTACTTTATTAACATAAAAAGATGTAAGTAATTACATTTATAATATTGATCAAAATGATGTATGATTTTTTTTTCTTTCAAAATGATGCATTTATCTATTGCAAATAATGTATTATTTTTCTTAAATGATGTAATTCATTTTTATATGATTTCTATTAAAAAAATTGTGTTAATATTATGATTTTTTTTAAATGGTGTATTTTTTTATCCATTATTTTTTTTACCGTAAATGATGGATTCATTTACTATAAATGATGTAATTTATTTTTTAATGATTTATATACAAAAGTTTTGTACTAAATTTCTGATTTATGTTATTTTAATTTTTTTGTTTCGAAATGATGTATTCTTTCAGTGAAAAAGATGCATTCATGTAATATAAACGATGTAATTAATTTGTACTGATTTCTATTCACTGTAGTCTGTAAATGACGCCACCTTCATCTTCGTCCTCATACGGTCCGACAATGTCAAGAAACATCAAACCTAATTTGCAATCTTCACTTTCTCGTCGTCGTCAAAGGAGGTCTCGCGGAGGCACCATGCACCTGTGGGCACAGCGCCGCTACAACCCCACCGGAGAAGGCAAAAAAAACGGTGTTTCTAAATCATAGCACGGACATGGAGGAGCTTATGTCCTCTATATGCCAAATTTTCAACAAGCACCTGATGTTCCTTTTATGTCGCCATACAAAATTGTGGAGTTTGAAATATTTTCAGGGATTTGATTTCATTAAATGGCATCGCACCTTGTCCTTTTCAATGGCAAGGAAGAAAATTGGGCATCAACTCTTTCCCCAACATGTTTCCTTGGTTTTCAAATATTACAGCGGCGGTGCACTACAACATGTAAGCCTCAGGATGGTGAAATAGATACATTATTAGAGTGTATCAGAAGAACTCTCTGGAAGCTACAAGAATTACACAGAAGCAAAAGGAAGTCGAAGCAGTTGAGAAGTTATAACAAACTTCATGTGTTGTATAAATACTCTAATGTACATCTGTTTAACTCAAGCAATAGAAATCCTTTCATTTTACAATTCTAAATCTTCTCTCTACCATCTAAAAATCAAACATGGTATCGAGACTGGGTTTCTAAATTCGCTCTCCTTCTTTCTATCTCTGGAAGCTTTTATCCATGGCTTCTTCTCTTCCGACGATCCAATCGTTGTCGTTGAAGCTTACTCGTGCGAATTATACCTACTGGAAACCTCAGATATTGGCTACAGCTAGGGCAAATGGTCTGGATGATTATTTACTTGGTGTTCTTCCGGCTCCGGTCAAGTATCTGCCGGCAACAGATGAGAGTGCGGTGCCACAATTGAATCCGGCATATCTCGACTGGATCAAACGCGACCAGTTGTTGGTGAGCTGGTTGCTAGCCTCTGTCTCTGAATCACTCCTCGGTCATGTCGCGCGCTGCACATCTGCGGTTGAAATCTGGAAGGTGTTGGAGACGTTGTTCCAAAATTCATCTAGAGCTAGGGTTCTTCAATTGAAGAATCAACTCAACTCACAGAAGAAAGGTGATATGTCGATAGATGAATACATGGCCAAAATGAGAGAAATCGCAGATGAACTAGTTGCAGCTGGTCAATTCGTTTCAGACGATGATCTTATTATGCATATACTTGCTGGTGTTGGTTCAGAGTTCGACGTGGTTGTGGTAAATCTCACATCACGTGCATATAAGTTTTCTATACCCGATGTTCATTTTGCTCTTCAAAATCACGAACTACGTATGCTCAATTAGTCGTCTATGGTTGCTACTCCTCTGAATGTAAATGTTGCAACATCTGGTACTGGTTTTGGTTATCGCGACAGGAACGGAGGCCGTGGTAATGGTGGTCGAGGACACGGCGGTGGCCGTTATGGTCGACGGTTGTTTTGTCAGCTCTGTGGTAAAAACAACCATGTTGCTTATAAGTGCTTTAAAAGATTTGATCCTAATTTTCTAGGTCCTGTAGCTAGAACTGACTATCCTCATCAAGCTAATGTCCTTACTGCGGTTGGCACAACTGATGATCAAGGTGATTGGTATATTGACAGTGGAGCAACGACTCATATCACCACAAACCTGAATAATCTTCAGATAAAGGATGAATATACTGGTGCTGAGGCAGTGACAATAGGGAATGGAGCTACTCTACCCATTACACATGTTGGTAAAACTCTCATCCCAAGCTCATCCTATTCGAATCAGTTATTGCTCAACCATATTCTTTATGTTCCCAACATGACTAAGAACCTTATTAGCATCTCTCAGTTTACTAAAGACAACAATGTGTTATTTGAATTTCACCATGACTACTGTCTTGTAAAGGACAAACAGACCAGCCGAATATTGCTCAAAGGGCTACTTAAGGATGGATTATACCAGTTGGATTTGAGGCACTTATCTTCTTCAGCTCCTCAGTCTTCTGAACATATGTGTCACCTCACTACGTCTAATTCAAACCTTATGCTATGGCATAATCGACTAGGTCATCCCTGCTCGAATACACTAAGCAATGTACTCAAGCTTGAACACATACCTTTTTCTGCTAGTTCTCTTGTCTTCTGTAATTCCTGTTGTCTAGGTAAAATCAAACATGTATCATTTCATTCAAGACCCACCCGCACCACAGCTCCATTTCAATTGGTGCATTCTGATGTATGGGGTCCATCCCCTCATATTTCTATGAATGGATTCAAGTATTATGTTCATTTTATAGATGACTTTACAAAATTCACTTGGATCTTTCCTCTTCAGCTTAAGTCACAAGTTGCTTCCATCTTTATTCAGTTTTACACATTCATACAAAATCAGTTCAAATCTACCATAAAAACTATACAAACAGACTGTGGTAGTGAGTATCAACCTTTAACTAATTTTCTCATACAACATGGTATTGCTCTCAGACAGTCTTGTCCTTACACTCACCCCCAAAATGGCACAGCCGAAACAAAGCATCGCCATATAGTTGATATTGGTCTCTCCTTATTAGCTCAAGCTTCTCTACCTCTCTCTCTCTGGTGGGAAGCATTTGATACAGCAGTGTTTCTCATAAATCGCCTTCCCTCTCCAATTACTCAATCCAAATCACCCTATCAGCTTCTCTATAACAAACTACCAGATTACAAGTTCTTGAGGACTTTTGGTTGCTCATGTTTTCCTTATCTCAGACCATACAACACTTCCAAGTTCCAATTTAGGTCCTCACAATGTGTTTTTATAGGATATTCTGCTACTCATAAAGGGTACAAGTGCCTTAGTCCAACTGGGAAAATATATATAGCCCGAACGGTTGTTTTCAATGAGAATGAGTTTCCCTATCCTGCTTTATTCTCTACTTCAGCAAACAATCCTACAAATGATTCTGTCATGACTTTCACCCTTCCTCCTGCTCCTGCTATTCCTACTGCTGCACCTTCAAACTCACCTCACACTACTTCATCAGATTCCACAGCTGCACACATACCAGCCAACTCATCTTCTAGTTTATCCACTCCTGAATCCGCTGCATCCAACTCTATACCTAGCCCTCCCTCTTCGCCAGACCCTCCTCCTCAACCAATCCATCCTATGGTCACTCGTGCTCGCAACGGTATATTCAAGCCTAGAACATATGTGGCTGCTTGTGATACTACAGAACCTACCAATGACGAGCAGGCTCTAAACAGTCCTGCCTGGAAAGAAGCAATGCAACAAGAGTATGATGCATTGCTTGCTAACCAAACATGGAGCCTAGTTCCTGCTGAAGATTCAATGCATTTGATTAGTAACAAGTGGGTTTATAGAGTAAAAAGGAAGCCGGATGGATCTGTGGATAGGTTAAAGGCTCGATTGGTTGCTAGGGGTTTTGAGCAGCAACCCGGTGTGGATTTTCTTGAGACTTTTAGTCCTGTGGTTAAACCAACCACTGTGAGACATATGATGTCACTTGCAGTTACTCATGGTTGGGACATTCAACATATTGATGTGAATAATGCCTTTTTGAAGGGTAATTTGAAGGAAACAGTATATATGGTGCAGCCAATGGGATTTGTTGATGATACACATCCTACTTATGTCTGTAAGCTGTTAAGATCTTTGTATGGGTTGCGGCAAGCTCCAAGGGCATGGTTTGATCGGCTTAAAAGTTATCTTCTTACCTGGGGTTTTGTCAGATCCTCGTTTGATCATTATTTGTTTATCTCCACTGATCATTCTAACTCGCTGCTTGTGCTCGTGTATGTTGATGATATTTTGGTTACAGGAGGGAATGCTTCTATTATTCAGAAACTCATTCATGATCTGGACGTGGAGTTTTCTCTCAAGACTCTTGGTGCTGTAAGTTTCTTCATTGGCATTGAAGTCTTCAGAAACAAGCATGGAATATTTCTTAATCAGGCAAAGTATATTCGCGATCTGCGATCTGTTACATCGCACCAATCTATCTGATTGCAATCCGTGTGTGGCACCGATGAGTGCATATGAGAAACTCTCAGCCACTGATGGTCAGCCCTTCTCTAATCCGACTCTATATCGAAGTGTTATTGGAGCCCTTCAGTATCTTGTCCTGACTCGTCCGGATATCAATTTTGCGGTCAATCGTCTGAGTCCGTTTCTACAGTCGCCTACTGAACTTCATTGGGCTGCCTGCAAACGTGTGCTCCGTTATCTTAAAGGCACACTAACCCATGGTGTGATGTTCAAGCCTATGCCAAACTTTGCTATTTCATGCTACACTGACGCAGACTGGGCGGGTGATATAGATGACCGGAGGTCTACTGGTGGCTATGCTGTGTTCGTTGGTGATAATTTGGTTGCGTGGTCATCTAAAAAGTAGTCCGTTGTGGCACGGAGTAGTGCTGAATCAGAATACAGAGCCATTGCCGATGCTGTTTCAGAGGTTCTATGGCTTACGGCAGTATTCGTGGAGCTTCAGCAACTTATCATCCGACCTGCGCTGATTTGGTGCGACAATCAGAGCGCCATTGCTCTCGCATCGAATCCAGTCTTTCATGCTCGCACCAAGCATGTAGAAACTGACGTTCATTTCATTCGAGAGAAAGTAGAAGGTGGAGCTCTGGAAGCTACAAGAATTACACAGAAGCAAAAGGAAGTCGAAGCAGTTGAGAAGTTATAACAAACTTCATGTGTTGTATAAATACTCTGATGTACATCTGCTTAACTCAAGCAATAGAAATCCTTTCATTTTACAATTCTAAATCTTCTCTCTACAATCTAAAAATCAAACATACATTGCTAAACAAAGATCAGGATGGGGAATAGCGTGAGGACGATGTGATTGGCAGCATGGAGAATGGATGCTTGGTGTAGAAGAAACTCATTTTATAATGTGGATCTTGTGTAAGATCCATCTCACATAATTTTTGTGAGAGACGTCTCTCACAAGATCAACTCTAATTTGTAAAATATAAATTTTTTCTCTCTATCCTATAATTAAAATTCTAAAAACTTTAAATGATCATAACTCACTTAATTTGAATTCATTTGTCATGAACTATATATCAAATTAAAGATTATTTAATTATCTTTCAAACGAAATCTTTATTACATAATTTAGAGGACGAAAACCTTAACAAAAATAAAATCAGTGATTCTATACATATATCTCATAACAACACATTGATTTTCGTAAAATGCATGAAAATGTACATAAAATGCATGAAATTTTACTTAAAATGCATATGATGTATAAAATGCATTATATTCCTTCAGAAAATACATATTCGGCAGAGATAATGAACACATATATAAGATAAAGTGAACAAATTTTAAGATAAAATAAGGTAAGAATATAATTTTGTATTTTATGCAATACAATAATATTAGAATGCATATTTGATAAAAAAAAATATAATAAACTTATTTTTAGATAAATGACATCAACATATATTTTATTTATGTAACATAGTGAGATTGAATTATTTCGTCATTTATTTCAATGTATGAATGATCGATACGAATTAGGATAAAATTAGAAAATTACACGTTAACTTTCAACATTAACTTGGATTATTTTGATTCACAAATAGGATGATGATTTGTTTGAGTAGACATGGTAAGAATATTCGAATAAATTAAGGATATATATATTTGAATTTTGAAAATCAGATAATCTTTCTAATTTATAACAATATTATTCATATCAAATTAAATATGAATATCCATATTTTGATACATGCAATCTTTCCATATTAGAAAGATTAATATTTTCGTAATAAGATATAATGCATGTTTGCTTAAATAAAATGCATATTTGCTAAGATAAAATGCACAATATTGAAGATAAAATATCGTAAGTAGATTTATCATTTATTTCGCAATGTAATGTTAATGCTGGATATTGCTCTTAATATGAACAAAATTGTAGTTAAAATACAGGTTTCAAAATTATCATTCGTTGTATATAATTACCATATTATCCTTCAATGCAGGATATTGACCATAAAATGCTGTATTTTTTGAATGAGCTGTAATGTAATATGGTTCGTTGATCTTGCGAAATCAACATTCAGGATTCTTTCTCATTTCTCATACTAAATTTCATTCTCACCGGAACACTACTATATATATATACAAATTTTTAATAATAATAAAACTGATATGTTATAATGGCAACATTTGCAAACTTCATTGCATAATTATTAAGTCTTTGAAAATATATTATTATTATAAAACTAATAAAAGATTGCGATAAAATTTGTAATTAATCTAAATTCTGTTGAAGATTTGCTCACGCAAATGTGGCAACGAAATATAATTCAATTCACCACACTTCCAATCTTTGATATACACGCATTCACACAACGTAACACTTTAATACAACATTGATTAATATATACTTGCAAGCTAAGGCACATAAATTAAGACATTTTCTAAGGTAAAAACAACTACACAGTTGTTGATGACATTCATCGTTTTGTGTAAGAAAGCACACAAAACACTGTCTGTATGAATACTAATAGAAGAAGAATAGCAGCTCCAACAAATGATATCACCACCCATG
Source organism: Plectranthus barbatus (assembly GCA_026898455.1). Lineage (NCBI taxonomy): Eukaryota > Viridiplantae > Streptophyta > Magnoliopsida > Lamiales > Lamiaceae > Plectranthus > Plectranthus barbatus. The sequence continues at coordinate 1,210,610 of JAPKLW010000006.1, read as the reverse complement.
GACTCTTGAAGTACTTCCTTGTCTGTCTATGCATCTTCACACTCTCAAATACATCTGAGTGACAGAAATCTGATGAGATCACCACATTCTTTCCCAATCTGTTCATCATGAGGCAGATCATGTCATCACTGCCTAGGAAGTTACCAATGATCCCGCGGCGTCGCAGTATTTCCACGTCTTTGGTTGATCTGATGAGGCAATTCATCAAGAAGGTGTAGTGTGTGACATATTTTGGATGATCATTAGTCAAGCATTGCTCATATGCTATCAAGTTTCTTAACATGGACTCGGTTTTGTCTGATACGTTTAACGTTGGGAGTTTTACGACTCCATTGACAAGGCTTATATCCCACAGAGTGCTCCCTTTGAGCTGAATCCGGGCCTCTTTCAGCTCAGATGCAGAAAATGTGTGAAACAAGTTATTTTTCTTGAGACCATTGGTTGCGGTAAAGCAGCAAGATTGATATACTAGGCCTAATAGATGGTCTGCATTGTGTGATCTTGAATCGAGTTTTGAGGCATCCGACCATGGAAACATGTCTTGGACAAAGAAAAGGAGTAGATGACAGATGCTATCCTCTGGATCATCCATCTTTGTCATGTTGAATAACAGGTTCAACACGAAGAAAGGGAGCTGGTTCTCTAGCAACATCAGATCATGTCTGATTTGGCTTAATGTGTGATCAAATTGGAATATGTAATCATTCTTTTCTCTCAAGTCTTCAAACCAGTAGTACCTGATTAGCTCAATCACAAAGCATCCATCAAGAAACAACATCTCACAAACTCATCTTCATCAAGATTGATGAATGTGGGGTAACACAGGCGAGCCTTCTCTTCCAAACTCCTAAGTTGGAACACACATTTCTCAATGCTCAATCTGTCTCTTCTTTGTAGCAGTTGTTTCAGATATCTCACTTTGTGTTGCTCCATGTTCTTGACATGATCTTTACCACGATGAATGGGACCAATACAAATTATTTTGGGCTCAAAATCCTTTTCATTCCCTCGTCTCAAGTAATCATCCACTTTATCTATGACAGGCTTCGATGGAGTGAAGCTAGGCATGTGATTAACCAAGTGCTCGATCCGAACAGTAACAATGTCTCTCTCCTTACACGACATCTTCACTCCTTACACGACATCTTCAAGAAGTTAGCCAATCAATGTGCATATATACTACACAAGAACTCGTTTACAGTCTCATATATCTTCTTGAAAATAATGTCATTCGAAATACATTGATAGAAATGGATGAATTATGTTTTGATTTTAAACAGTCAAAAATATGTTGCATGGTTTGATCAATACCACATAATTCTACGTATATTCTGAATTTGGAAAAAAATATATGTAGCTCTAAGGTGATTACAGTTACTCTTACTACAATAATGTAAACGAGATCAAAATTTGACAGTTTTCTTCATTCATCAAGTGTTTTTTCGACAAGCAATAACATGGTAGGAAGTTTGAGCTGAAACGTGCAGCCTCATGCACAAGTTGTACGAGATAAAGGTGAGGGAGAAACTTACCTTACTAGATTAGCTGTAAATTCGAGCAGCTGAAACACGTAGCCCAACCGATACTTTAGGCAGACGAACTTAATGAAAATGATGTATATCATGTTGTCATGGTTGCAGCAGCTGATTTGTTTGTGATATTTCCTTCTATAGTATTTTCTGACTCGTGATATTTATCGATAAAGTGAACGTTAATCTTGTGACAAAAATAAGTTAACGTTTAAGAATTATCCATTAGAAAGACTTGTACGAGTCAACGAAGAAAAGTTTCTAGATCAAGACTTAAAATATTGTGTGGAATTTCGTGGAATATTCATGGTGTTTCATTGCAAATTACAAAGGGCGGTTAGCATAGAATTATTTAAGGAAGCTTTTAGAAAAAATGAATCATGAAAAACCAGGTGAAACTATGTAATGTGTTTGGGAAACTAATAGTTTAAAGAAAGAAAGAAAAAAAAAGAAGCAATTTCTTCGTCTTTTGGTTTATCCAAAGCAAAAATAAAAATGAATGTACGAGTGTTTTTCTTCAGTTGTTGAGCTATAATTTTAACAAAAATGGATTTATATATGTGTTGTGTGTTCGATTCACCTTCATTTCCTATGAGAAAACAGGGTACTCTGTTTCCAACACCGAACCATTATCGAAAAAGCATGAAAAAACAGCAGTTTTCTTGAAAATCAAGGGGCTATGATCTCTTTTACAGTTAAAATATCCAACTGTTTTGTCAGATTCTGTTATACTTTGCTTCATTTGTTACCACAGTTACATTTTAAAAGCAGAGTAGGGCTATCTCTACTTCATATCTTATTAGGCAAATTCTCTCACCAAATCTTTATGGAGCTGAGTAGACAGATGCCAAACTGCTTAACTTGAGATTGGGGCACTCTCGGAATCTTCACTACAACGTATAGAATGACGAAGACACCTGCAGTGGAATCTGATAAGACTTTGAGTAAAAATTCTTAGTTTTCTTGACATTTGAGCTTCAATGTGATTTCATTCTCTGCTTTCCTTTAATGTGGATGATAATTATAGGATGCAGCATGTAGTTTTCTTCCAGCTTTTTCTGAAGCATTCTGCATTCCGCTCAGCAATAAGTTTGCTGAAAATTCTGAAATTGACATTTTAATCAAATGTTGCTGCATTAGAGCAAATTCACAAGTGTGGGCAAAATTCAGCAGTTAGATCTTGAAGCACTCTAGACCAGTGAAATGAAATACGAAATTAGAACACAGTAATAAAAGATGTATCCCGGTTAGAAATCTGATTTTCTTAACGAAAACAACAAAGTTACAAGGTAATGTAAATGCAATTGAGATTCTAGGAAATTTGACTGATTCCACATGCCAGCACAGCAAGTAAACTTACCTAGTTCTTTTGTAGTCTACTCTTGAGAATTTTCCTCAGTTGACTTAAAAAAATGAAGTCTTCTTTAAGCCAAGGGTGAAGTTACAATGTTGCTGAGGTTTCTATGATTTTTTTAACTCATGTGCTTCAAAGCTGAGACATGTACCAAACACCCAAGACTTTCATGGGATCCCTTTTCTTAAATTTGTCTCAGAGGGAAAATTCTTGGAAGTTTGCTGTTTTGAATGTGTTCAAGAGGGTTTGTTCATCCTCCCTGAAACTAATTGCGCTTTATAAATATAGAGTCATAATCCTTCCTTGAACATATAATGAGGCGAGACAGCCGGAATTGATTGCCGGAAATAGCCAGAGGCACCTTAGAAATTCTTATAGAGCAGCAATCTAGTAAGTATACTTTCTCCAAATTTTTTTTTGGTTTTTTATGTTGTGATCAGACATGGTTTTTTTGAAGATGCAACTCCAAACCATGACTATATTTTTCTATTTTATAAGAAGAAATCCTCCGGACCAAGATTGAGATTTCAAGTAAAACAGAAAAAAAAAGTGTCACCATTGAAAATCAATTAGCCTTACTTCATTTGGCATGATCACAACTTACACTATTATGTTTGCCGCATACAGTTTTTAGTCCATATGCGATTATTAACTTATGTATTAACATAAACAAAATCATGTTTCTTGGGTGAGTTATTGAAGGCCACAGATGTCACAGGAAAGAGACAATGTCATTGTTTTCATTGAAGATTCGGTCATGAAACTATCCAATCCTACTCAATGTAAGCCCACAATATTTGAAGTGGATGATCGTCTGCGCCAAGTGAATGAAAAGGATTATGAGCCCCAAATAGTTTCCATTGGTCCCATTCATCATGGTAAAGCTCATGTTAACAGCATGGAGCAGCACAAAGTGAGGTATCTGGACCAACTTCTGCAGCAAAAACCTGGTCTCATCCATGAATTAGTCGAAAAATTAAGACAAAAGGAAGCAGATGCTCGCCAGTGCTACTCAACATCTTTAAATCTTGACACTGATAAGTTTGTGGGAATGCTGCTTCTTGATGGCTGCTTTGTCATACACCTGATAAGATCCCACTTATTCAATGAATCAACAGACAACGATCCCATCTTCGAATCCGAGACTCTCAGCCAAATAAGGCACGATCTGATGCTGTTCGAGAACCAGCTCCCTTTCTTCGTCTTGAACGACCTCTTCGACATCACCAAAACAGACAATCCGGACGACAACATATGCCATCTCGTCCTCTTTCTTGTTCAAGATATGTTCCCATGGCCGGATCCCCCGAAACTCGACTCACAATCACATAACACGCACACACAACTCCCTCCTGACCATCTACTAGGCCTAGTATATCGATGTTTCTTCCCTTGTTTGACTAAAACTCCCTCCAAAACCAAACCTCGTAAAAAGAAAGCTTCACCAGTCCACATACACTCTGCCTCGGAGCTTAAAGAAGCCGGGATTCGACTAAAAATGTCGGAAGAAAACATCCCGACTTTTGCAGCCGGAATCCTGAAACTCCCTCCTCTGCAAGTATCTGGTAAAACAGAGTCCCTTTTAAGAAACATGATGGCCTATGAGCAGCTTCGCCTCGACGATGATCAGCCGAAACACGTGACAGACTACGCGTTTTTCATGCACTGTCTCATGAGGTCCATCAGCGACATTGAGATCCTACGACGCAAAGGGATCGTTAGCAACTTCCTAGGAGGCGACGACAAGATCTTTCGAATGTTCGACCGGCTGGGGACGAACTTTCTGAGATCATCGGAGTTTTATTATTCCGATGTTTTCGAGAGTTTGAACAGGCATTGTGGGCGTCGCCGCAAGAAATGGATGGCAAAGTTGAGGCGAAACTACTTCAACAGTCCATGGTCGATTGTGAAGTTTATTGCTGCTACGTTGCTGCTCCTACTTACTTCAACACAAACTGTTTTTTCCATACTTTCTTTCGTCCATAGAAAAACATAGCTCGTTCTACGAGTGATTGAGATTTTATTACCTTTGGTTCCACGAAAAAAAAGGAGCTATTTGTTAAATTTCTTAATGATTTGGGTGTACTTGTTCTTGTATGAAAGCTATTTGCTAAATTTGCGATGTTTTGAATGTCATTTTAATGAATTGATAACTCTCGTAGAGAGTTTATTCTTCTCTTTATTCATGCTTATTATGTTTATTTATGTAAGCTTGTTCACATTTTAGAGCTGTTTACATGTGTTTAACTTTGCTTGTGTGATTTAGTTAGTTTAATTATGTTTGTGTTATTTGTTGAGCATATATGCAAGGGAAAGTAAGTGTTTTTCTCAGGTTTTGTCATGCTAGAATTTCTGAATAGCAATCTAGTGTATAATAATGTTGGAGTATGAGAGTTGCAGGTTTTAATGTTTGGTATTTTGTATTGAAGTGATTTGGAGGAACGAAAATGATTAGATATTTTCTGAATGATTGATTAATTTTCTGATTTATTACAAATGATAGAACATGAATCCTATTTATAGGATTTACACGAGGATAAGTAAAGAGTCATTTTGACTAAAAATAAATGACAATGCATGCATTCAACTAATGCATGTATCTTCATAAATGATGTATCTTCCAAGTAGCTCACTTTTAGATATAAATGAACCTTTCAACACCCCTTCTTAATGTGTAATCTGAAAGTGATCATGAAATCTTCGAAGCGACTCAGATGCTGCAACTTTAGTGCGGCTGTCTGCGAGTTGTTCCTTAGTGCCAACAAATTCAAGTTTGATTTCTCCTTTTGCCACAAGTTGTTTGATGTAGTGGTGTCGAATTTCAATATGCTTCGACCTTGCATGTAAAACAAAATTCTTTGTCATAGCAATGGCTGACATGTTGTCGCAAAAAATTGTGGTCTCACTCCTTTGCTTCTTTTGAACATCAGCAAGGATTTTCCTTAACCACACAGCTTCACAAGCAGCATCATTGGCAACAATATACTCTGCTTCAGCAGATGACAGCGAAACTGTAGCTTGCTTCTTTGATGACCATGAAACAATATTTGAGCCCAATTACAAAAAATGTATCCAAATGTGTTTTTCTATCATCAAGTGATCCAGCCCAATCACTATCAGTAAAGCCAATGGGATCACTATCTTCTTCTTTGATATACCTTATCCCAAACTTCTTTGTTCCTTAAAGATAGCGCAGAATTCTATTTATTGCAGCATAATGTAGCTTGCTAGGATTGTGCATAAATCTTGAGATCAAGCTAACAACATACATTATGTCTGACCTGGTATTAGTTAGATAAATCAAGGATCCAACTAATCTTCGGTATAATGATGCATCAACTTTCTCAGCATCATCCTCCAACTTCAATTTTTCATTTGTAGCCAATGGAGTTGCAATTGTCTTGCATTCAACCATTTAAATTTTTTTCAGCAATTCACCAAGATATTTCTCCTTTAGATTGTTGAACTTAGATTCCAAGAAAGAACTTCATTAATCCAAGATTGGTCATCTCAAATTCTTTCATCATATTTTCTTTGAATTCTTGCACCATGGCATTGTAGATCAAATCATCCACATATCCGTGCCCACATAACTTCAAAAATCCGGAAATTTAGAAATCTAGTCAGAATGAGCCGACTGATCAAGTAAGCCTAAAAATTCCTAGTTTATTTTTTCATAACAAAAGCAAAAAAACAAAGACCTGCTGCTGTTATCATAGAAATCTTCAAGCTCTGCTTCCTCGTCTTCACTTCCATCGCCATAGTGCACTTTGCAGTGACTTTTTGCCCCCATATGTTTCCTAACTGCACACAAACTACGGAAAGGATGACATCCCTCATTGCAGTGCAGACAGGTGAAATCTCTTTTAACCTGAGGATGGAATTATAAGTCAACATTAATTGGAACTCATAATGTGTAAAAATGCAACAAAATTACCTTGAGGCCCAGATATATGAGAAGACCTTTAGCATCCTTCAGATACTCGATATCTGGAATGAAGAACCCGTGCTGTTTGTGCATGTGTACCATACAGCTTTCTATGATATCATGCACCAAATCACACATAAAGCAACAACATGGATTCATATCTTCAATGGTGAAAGCACTTGCCATGAGTACATAAAAAAAAGACTCTGCACTGAGTAGGATTAAATAAATAAACATTTTATGTTATCTATTGTATATTATATCCATGTATTTTTAAATTGGAAATGAAAAATGATCCAAAATTGCAAGGAGAGAGAGATATGAAAACAGTTATTAGAGGGTGGAGACGGTTGGAGTTGGATGTTTGAATGCGTGTTATATTTTGAGGGGCATAAATTCATATTTTGGAACTGAGAGAGAGGAATTTGGAAAATGTTCAAAGGCTGGATGACTGGCCACAAAGTTGCTGTCAAGATCCTTAACCACAAGAAAATAAAGAAAATGGACATGGAAGCAAAAGCTGAGTCAGTCAAATAAACAGCTTATGCTTATCAAATAAACAATGAGGCATTGTATGTTTGTTTGTATCATTTTATACAAACATAAATGATTACCGGCATATCAAATGAAACTATTTACCAATATACCAATCATAATGTTGTATAGTATACAAAAACCTAACAGTGGATGCCATGCACTTGAAGGGATGAAATAATGGTGTGTTATTACTTTTTGTTACCAAAGATGTGGTGATTCTTCGTTGTTGTCTACATGATTAAAGGGAGTGTTGTATGTGTGGAGTTCATGCGAAGGAGTTATATGTGTTGAGCAGCCCGGTTTTTGGGTTTTTTGTTTCAGCAAGTGAAAAATCGTGTTTTCACTTGAAGAATCGCAGGAATATTTCTCAAGTGAAGGGAGAGATAGAGACACGTGTCTTGTGTTTACTGGGTGAAGGAGTATTTAATTAGTTAGGGTTAATAACAGCCTAATACCCTAACTAATTCCATCATCTTCATTATCGAGCTCCTAGTTTTCATTTTAGAGAGAGAGAGATCTGCCATTGTTGAGGCTGTGAGAGTTAAGAGAGATTGTTGTATCTTCTTCCTGTTGTGAGATTAATAAGATCAAACCCGTAACCTCCCGTGGACGTAGGCTTATGCCGAACCACGTAATTGCTTTGTGTCGTGTGTTTCTTTTGGTAACTGTGTTCTTGTGGGATTGTTTGATCGAAGTAGATTCACGTATTCATAACAAAGTGGCGCCGTCTGTGGGAATCAAGACGCGTGTATTCTGCTAGTTCAAACTCATTCACTCCTCACAGCTAGTTGACTGAATTCAGATACATAAGGTGACTGTAAGTCGATTCTTTCTGATTTCCTCTCCCTGCCATTACTGTCCCCTCTTCTGTATTCCTTTAAGGTGTTCTAGTAGACTATCTTAAGGGTTTGAAATATTCGTTTTGAGCTATTGAATTTGTGTTGATTCATTCTGATTGCTTTGTATAACTGCTGCGCATTTGAGATTGCGGGCTATTCTGTGAGTTTTGAGAATCGGTTTCTTGATCAAGATTGAGAATCTTGTGAGATATGGCATCCAGAAAGTATGAGGTGGAGAAGTTCACAGGGAAAAATGACTTTGGGCTATGGAAGCTCAAGATGGAAGCCTGATCGCAAAATTATTTTACTAGCGACTTAGTAAAGCTAATAATAAAGCGACAAATAAATTATCGAATCCCATGGGGAAGAAATAACGAAAAATCTTAAGTAATAAAACATAGGCTCTCGAAATACTGGTTAGGAAAGAAAATAACTTTGGGTTTTGTTTCAACTGATTTTACAAATTAAAATTAAACAGGAAAATAAAAGACTTTTGATGAAACAGTTATGAGAAGTACAGATTCCAGAGATATCTACCTATCAAGAATGACATGTATGAATGAACTGATTAATTCCCAATTTTAATTCCTCTTCGTAGTGAAACATCAGAAAATTATTATGAACTTCTTTGTTGGACAATTCATAAAGTAGATTAGTCAATTACCTATCTCCGATCGGTCTCAAGATGAATTAACTAACTACAAAAATAACAGATTTATTCATATAATCTATCTCCTTCTGCTCAGACAAGAAATCAAATTATATTGTGAAAAACTCTTTCCATTGAAAACTATTACAATTATGTCTCAAGTTCTCAACTAATTAATCCTAAGATATGGCCAGCAAACCCAAGATTATGAATAAGCACAGATTTCACAAACTACGATGGGAAAGGGAAAACAATTCAATTAATCGAACATGCATACATTGATAGTTCGAAACCCTAGAATCTGAGAAAGGATTTAGTTACACATATTCATGAATAGAATCATCAGAGATAAATAAAAACATGAATTGCATAAAACTTGGGTGTAGACGTCTTCCCACAAAAACCTGTCTTCAAACATAAAACCTAAAAAGCTCTTGGAAATCTCTAAAATCTTCAACTCTAAAATCTCTTAATTGCTCTACTGATTTCCACCCTAATTTTTGAATTTTACATGGCCTTTTATAGTTGTGATAGATGTATCAAACAGTATCTAAGATTAGATATGTCTCTATCTCCAAATCAGGAGCAGATTAGGAAAACCCATCGCCGCGTCGATCAATGGAGATATCGCGTCGATCGACGTGGACTTGGTCTTCGCGTCTTGCATCGATCTCCCTTCAATCCCCTTCATCGATCGTCCTTCGGATGTCTGCGTCGATCGACGTGCCCTGGGCATCGATCGACGTAGACCTGGAACTTCGAGCAATTCCTGATTCTTCCCTGTTTCCGACTAAAAACCTGCATAATTCACCAATCACGACATTACGAGCACAAAAACCAATTCATGCACAAAAAGACACGTAAAACAATCTAAACATCACCCAATTTGTCAAAGAACAAAGAGATAAGTTGGTAAAAATACTAACTTATCAACTCCCCCAAACTTAAACCATTGATCGTCCTCGATCAACTAGCAGACAAGAAATCGAATCAAATGCAGATACAAGTGTGCAATGCCTCACAAGCTTCTTTTGCAATCTAAGTATCACTTATTCATATAAATCATGCAATCCAAACAAATTCTCATTGTTAAATTATTGAGGAGGAACCTCACCGGGCAGTGTTTGCACTTATTCATATAAATCGATTACCTTCTGCATTGACAAAAACAAGAGAAGAGAAGAGTGAAATCAAGTGACATCTGCCAGGAGGAGGAAGAAGAAGAAGAAGAGGAAACATTGGGGGAGGAAGAAGAATCCATTAGACGGGAATGAGAAAACGAGGGAGTGAAATCAGCAATTAAGCTACCTCGATCCAAGTTCACCACCGTTATTAAAAACCGGCGAGTCTTTACTGTGGATTCAAGGTGTCGATGAGTCTGGACTCGACCACCTTGGTGAGTTTGAGTTGTGTCTAGCCACGACGGTAAATAAGGCGCTGGATGGAGGTAACCCATTATTCTATTGCTTGTCTTTTCAAATTTCGTTTTTATTTTTGTTCTTTTTCTTTTCATTTTTCTCCTTACTTCTAAAAAAATCGAGGTCTGTTTCGACCAACACAAGCTTTGTGTCGGTCGACGCAGAATTGACGATGTGGCACACTTGGATCGTGATGAAAATTGATAGAGAAGGCTCCACATTGACCGACACAGAGCCTGCATCGGTCAACGCGGAGTGCTAGGAGCCAGAAGTTCACGCCATTCGAGGTCTGAAAAGAAGAAGATAAAAAGTTGGTGTCTGAGGCTAACATTCGAGGTACAGTTTCAAACCCTAAGTCTGATTTTCAAACTTATTCTCTCTGCTTTTCGAATAAGTTTGGGGGGAGGAGGACTAAGGGGTTGAAACTAATTTCTATCCTTTTTATTTACTTGCTTTTGTTGTTTAATTCATGCCTATGCATTTTTTTGGGGAAATTTGAGCCCTATGAAGATTTTTGTGATTATGTGGGGATTTGTGAGTTATGATTGACCCCTATGCTTGAGTATAAGATTAGAATTGATTGACAGTTGTTTGGACTATTTGCAAAAGTTTTGAGAATGCCTATGAATGTGGAATAACGCATGATTTACTGATTTGAAACTTGCATTGGCATGATGTTAGATGGATTTGATGTTTCTGTGGAAGAAAATTGTCACAAGTGTGAGTTTTGAGCCTTTAATTTGATTGTGAGTGTGTCTGCATGTTTAAGTATCTCTAAACTTGCTATGTTTTTGTTTCAAGACTAAGTAGTGTGCACAAGTCTAGGAAGTGATTTTAGGCCATCTTTGTTAGCTCTTGTCCCATACACTGTCCTAATTGAACATGTATCCCTAGTCAGCTCTTTTGAGCCTATGTACTTTTCTTTCTTTGTCTATGAGTTAGAAAAATGGTAGGGAAATTAACTATTGTCTATGAGAGTGGGTTTGGGATTGTTTGAGAAAGATAAGAAATTATTAAAAGGGTGGAAACAAAAGAAAAGACTGGACTCTAAAAAAAATAAAAAAAATAAAGAGAATTTAGTTGATGTTGAATATTATAAGAGATGGGTGGATATGAATAGATGGTGGTTGTGAATTGTTGAGAGTCATGAACTCAATTGATTCTGGTGACTTGGCCATATATTTTCCTACCTTTCACTAAAAAGCCTGTTACAATCTAAAATAAAGTCCTTTATGATCCTAGGTCTTGTGTGCACATTTTTGAAGTGGAGGAATGAGAATATTTGCAAGCCTATGGTAGAGCTTTACTTGCATGACTTTTCTGTGTGATCTCATACGAATATCATAAGCACTTGAGTGAATGAGCGAAACACTTTTTCTTGTGAGTCTTCCACAGTTTACAAATTGTCCAAATCTTTCAAAGTGTTGGTGTATTGTTGATTTTTGGTTTTGAATGTGATGGATCTTGTGAGGTATTGCACTTCTCAATTACTTGAGCTTTTGGTTTATTCTTTCTGTTGATTGAGGAAAATCAAGTGTTTAAGTTTGGGAGGATTGATAAGCTCGTATTTCTACTCACTTATCGCATTATTTTCTTGTTTTTTATGCATTTTAGTTTGTTTTTATGAATAACTTGAGCATGAGTGTATTTTGGAGGGTATGATGTTTGTGGTGCAAGGTTTTGTAGGAAAAAGCAAGGAAAAAGAGCAAAGTTGTTCAAAAGATGAAGAAATTTGCCACAAAGCTATCTGTTTCGACCGATGCGAAGAAGATATCGATCGACGCACAGAACTCCTTCGTGTCAACCGACACAGCCCTTGTGTCGGTCGACGTGAAGCTGTCGACGTAAGGTGTTTCGAGCTGAGGCTGATCTCGATGTGTGAGGTGCACGTCGGCCGACGTAGAATTCATGTCGGTCGACGCGCGTATTTTTCAGGGATGAGGCTTGGAATTCTCGCACGTTTTTGGAGAAGGACTAAGAAGGAAGTTGCCAAATGAAGATATGGACGAATTTGGCGAAGAAAATACCTTATTTCATTAATTCTTACCACTAAAAGCTCAACCCTACCTCTATATAAACTCTAGTTTGGCTCATTGTTAAAGGTTCCAGTTCGAGTTCCCAGTTTTAAGTTTCAATTTTTAGTTTAATCTTTAGTTTTCAAGTTTTCAAGAGCTAGAACTAAAACCCTTTATTTTTCTTGTACTTTACTTCTTTATTTTAATGCAATCTTTATTCTCTATTTCAATGTTTATTTTTAATATGCTAGGCTAGACTCTTTATCAGAATTTAGTGTTTCTCGATTTGTGATATATGTTTTGATCTGAATTCTTCAAACCCTTTAATTGGTTTAAACTTTTTGATTTTATTTCAAATCTATTTTCAATTGAAGGATCGAGAGATGAAAATTGAAAAAGTTTTTTTTTATTCATTGATGGACCGAGAGGTGAAGATTAGTAATAGGAAGTGAGAGTTTATTGCATTTAATTTCATGTCCAACAAAGAAGAATTCAATTGTAGGAATAATCTGATGTTTTATTAAGAGTGATTAACTTGTGTTTTTGAGACCGAGAGGAGATAATCACTAGTTAATAATCTAGGTTTTAATTGCCAGACATAGGAATTAACTCCACTTCACCAGAATTTCCACCAAAAGTGTTTTATGGGTTTGAATTACTTGTTTCTTGCATGTTGATCAGATTGATAGATTTCCCTAGGATCTGTGCTTCTTTATATTTGAAGTTATTTTAAAGTTATTATTATAAAAACCAAAACCCCTCAAATTTAGATTTTCCCAAACAAAAGATTAAAAAACTACACTCAGTACATGAATTGATTTCGTTGCACTATTGATAAGCTCGTATTTTGCCTCACTTATCACATTGTTTTCTTTTTGTTTTCTTGCTTTTACTTGAGTTTTAGTTAATAATCGAGCATGAGTCAAGTTTATGGGGTATGATGCTTGCCATGGTGTATTTTCGCAGGTTTTAGGCCAAATCCAATGGAAACCCGTACCGAAAGCAGCAGATGTTCAATGGAATAGTCACGACTTCTTCCACAGATGGAATCCGAGCTAACGGAGCACATGGATGGAAAGATCTTTGAGTTAGCTTTCCAATGCAATTGGAATCGGAGTTCGGGAGTGAAAGTTATGGCAAAAACCGTGAGACTGCGCAGAAGGGGAAAAATGTCTCTATCTTGAAGACCACATCGACCGACGCAAGGAATTCCGCGTCGACCGAGAGGAGCCCTACGTCGACCGAAACGGGCCCAGAAAAGGGAATTTCAAGATTTTTATGGCTAAATCATATTTTTAGCCCTAGATCCCAATATATACACCTCTACCTCTATAAATACTTGTTTTTGCTCGAGATTTCAAGGCAGCAAAGGCAGCACCCTGAAGTTTTTCTTTAGTTTTAGTTCCTCCCCTTTTGTTTATGTTTTACATTTAGTTTTCTCTTGGAGATTTCATTACTTCGGAGAGGATTCAATCTTTATTTTTCATTGTATGTTTTTATTATAGAATTTAATAATATGTTTCTTGGATTTCTATTCATTATGAGTGGCTAGAAACCCTAGCGGGTTCTAGGGCTATGTGTAATTAATCATGTTTGCATGTTAGATTGATCAACTCAAATTGCATGGTTTCAATTCCTGATTTAATTGATAGAATTTAGGATTAATGATGGATCGAGAGATGAAATTGGTTCTTTATTCATAATTGTTAATCGAAAGACCAAGAGGAGAAGATTAATAATAGGAAGAGGAATTTGAATACAATTGGTTTTCTGTCTCAAAAGGAAGAGTAATTAATTGTAGGGATTAAATCTTATATTTTTATTCAGGTTGATTATTATTGTGTTCTTGAGGCCGACCAAGCATATACAGTCACATGATAGTAACCTAGGTTAAAATTGCCCGACAAAGGAATTTTAATACATTAATTTGATTTCCCACCATTGTAGAGTTGATTGATTTGGCATGTATTCTGATTGATCATTTGCCCTAGAATCTGTGTTCTTTAATTTTCTTTTTAAAACCCCTTTAATTTCCGATTTGTCATCTTTATTTTTCAAAACCAAAACCCAAAAATCTGTTTACTCAAACAATAAAATCTGAGAACTATAGTTAGTACATGAGATATTTTCGTTGTACATTTCCTCTGGGTTCGACTACCTTCGGGTTATCTATAAATTTATTTGCCAATGTGTTTGCAATTAATCTGCGAAATTTGCAGTGATCAAATTGGTGTCGTTGCCGAGGAAGTGTCAGATTTTATCTTGTTACTAATTTGTTTGATGATTAATTGGATTGAGTTTTTTTTAATTTAAATTCATGTTCGTGTGCGTGTGTTTGTGTTTGTTTTTGAGTTCTGTTTCGACCGACACACGTGTCGCATCGATCGACGCAGAAGATTCTTTCACGTCGGTCGACACACTACCTGTGTCGGTCGACGTGCACTGATTTTTGCCTTGGCTGCTGCGCAGGTGCATGAATTCGCGGAACAAGGGAAAAACACTCGAGGCTTTCATACCAAAGATCGAAGCCGCCTGCAGGAAGAACAAAAAGAAAGGAAAAAGATTAACTTTTGAGATGGAGGAAAACCAAGAAGCCCCGCTTCAGAATATGACTCCCGAGGAGCAGAGGCAGTTTGTCAATGATGTGCAACAACTGAGGGCGCAACTTCTTGCAGCCCAAGCCACCCAGGCAGAGCAAGCCGCGAGACTGGCAGAACTGAACAACAGGCAGATAGTGGTGCCACAGAGGTCCATCTTGGACATATTTTTACCACAGCAGGAAGAGGCTGGATTTAGAGTTGACATCAATGCCAACAACTTTGAGCTGCGCATAGGGCTGATACAGATGTTGCAGCAGAACCAGTTTGGGGGGAGAGTCGTTGAAGATCCATACGCCCACCTCAATCTGTTCATCGAGGTGTGCGACACTGTGAAGCAGAATGGAGTCCCCCAGGACGTCATCAGGATGAGGTTGTTCGCATTCTCCCTCAGAGACGAGGCAAGGTCTTGGTATGCTGGGCTTGACAAAAGCCAAATTGGGACATGGGAGGAGCTTCGAGCAAAATTCCTCACCAACTACTTCCCACCGAGCATGCTGCTGAAGAGGAAAGCTGCCATCACTACATTCAAGCAGCTGTATGATGAATCCCTACATAAAGCCTGGAAGAGGTACAAGGAACTCCTGCGACTCTGTCCTGGACATGGAATCGATCTCAAGATGCAGGTTTGCCATTTCTATGAGGGTCTGAATCCTCACATGAAGGAGATGGTGGATGCATCAGCTGGCGGGATCCTGATGAAGAAGAGTGGAGCAGAGAGCATGAGGCTGTTGGCAGACATGGCCCTGAACAGCCACCAGTGGCCGACTGAGAGACAGATGCCTATCAAAGCAGTGGAGACAAAGCCGGAGTTTGATGTGGTTGCTGAGGTGAAAAAGCTCCGGGAAGAGATTGAAAAGTTAGGTACGACAAAAGCTGCAGCTGTTGCAGAGCCGAGCATGGCCATTGTTCCGGTGGAGGCCGACTACATCAGCCGGGGAGCAAGCAGTTCATCTGGAACTGCAGGAATGGAGGTGAACTACATTGGTGGTGGTTATCACAATAACTACCGAGGTAATCAGGGGCATCACTACAACCATGGGCGATCTCACCCTGGTTTTTCTTATTCTAACCCCTCTGCTGTAGAACACCCTCCACCTGGTTTTAATGTAGGTACAGGAGGAGAAATCATTGAGAGAAAGAAGTCCGTGCTGGAAGAGACATTGGAGAAATTCATCAAGAGCTCAGAAAACCGATTTGGCAAGGTGGAGAACGAAGTCAAAGGGATGGCCAATCACATGCAATTAATGACAAAGCATCTGGAGATGATGGACACCCAACTGAGTCAGATAGCCACTACCTTGGGTACTCAGCACAAGCTGGGGCAACTTCCGAGCACAACAGAGACAAATCCAGCGAAGGGGAAGTCAGTAAATGCAATTTCGCTGCGATCCGGAAGGAAGTATGAAGGTCTGAGCCATGTAGAAGGAGAAGAAGGAGAAACAGAGGGGGAAAATCCCGCGCAGGACCTCTCTGTTTCGACCGAGATGGATTCCATCCCGGTCGAAGCGGAGGGTTGCAGTCCGGCCGAAATGGAGAGCAGCACGGTCGATGCAGCAGGATCCATGTCGACCGAGATGAGCCTAGCACGGTCGATGCAGAAGTCAGCAGGCAGCCCGACCGAGATAGCCGCATCTTGGTCGAAACAGAGCCCTAACTTGGGCAAGAAAGAGAAGGAGAAGGAAGGAAGAAAAGCTGATCCGGTTGCCCCAATGCCTTTCCCACAGAGATTCGCAAAGAAAAATGAAGATTCTAAATTCACTAACTTTGTTGAAAATTTAAAAAAAGTGAATATTAACATTCCTCTTATTGAAGCTCTCAGGGAGATACCGGGATACATGAAGTTCCTCAGAAGGTTGATGAGTGAGAAGAAGCAGTTCCTGGAGAATGAAACAGTGAAGATACATGAGGAATGCAGTCTCCTATTGCAGAAGCAAATCCCCATCAAGAGATCGGATCCAGGTTGTTTCTCGATACCTATCGAGATTGGAGGAAAGGAATTTCAAAACGTGCTTTGTGACACTGGGGCAAGCATCAACCTGATGCCCTGGTCCATCTACAAGAAGTTGGAGATTGGGGAGATGAGAGCCACCACAATTACTCTTCAGATGGCGGACCGATCTGTGTCCAAGCCCAAAGGTATCGTTGAGAATGTTCTTATCCGTGTTGGTCACTTGATTTTTCCTGCAGACTTTGTCATACATGAGATGAAGAAAGATGCCAACACCCCCATAATTTTGGGAAGAGAGTTCCTCGACACAGCCGGAGTCCTGATTGACTGCAAGAAGGGGGAGATTATTTTGCGAGGGAATGAGGAGTCTATTACCTTCTGCATTGACAAGAACAAGAGTAAAGGAGAGTGCAACCAGATCAAGACTACTGAAGAAGAAGAAGAGGAAGGAGATGAGACACCGGAGGAAGAAGAAGAAGCCATCCGGTGCGAATGAGGAAATGAAGCAGTGAAATCGGCAATTAAGCTGCCTCATTCCGAGTTCACCACCGTCATTCAGAACCAGCGAGTCTTCATGATAGATTCAAGGGGTCGACGAGTCTGGACTCGACCACCTTGGTGAGATGAGGTATCGTCGAGCTGCGACGTTAAATCAAGCACTTGTTGGGAGGTAACCCAATTTTTACTTGCTTTCTTTTCAATTTCCTGTTGTTTTTGTTTTTTTTTTGCAATTTGTTTTCAATTTATGTCCTTGTTTTCAAAATTGTTTATTTCTGTTTGATTTAAAAAAAAAATCGGAACAGTGTCTGTTCCAACCGACGCAGACCTAGCGTCGGTCGACACAAGCAGCTCGACGTGGAACACTTCGACCAGTGAGAAGAGTCGACAAGAAGGCTCCACGTCGACCGACGTAGAGCCTGTGTCGGTCGACGTAGAGTGCCAGCAGCCAAAATCTCACGTCGCGCGATTTCTGAAGGTTTCGTGATAAAAAGTTGGTGTCTGAGACCAACATCGAGGTACAGTTTTACTCCTAGTCTGATTTTCAAACTTATTCTCTTTGTCAATCGAATAAGTTTGGGGGGAGGAGGACTTGGAGTTGAAACTATTTCTTCCCTTTTATTTAATGCTTTCTGCATTTAAATTTCTGCCTATATAAAAAAAAAAATTGCAATTGCTGAATAAAATTGTAATTTTGTGAGAAGATTTGCGTGGCTATGAGATAACCCTAGCAAGAAATGCAAGATTTGAATTGATTGACTTGATTATGCATTGATTGTGATAGTGGTTGAGAATGCCTATGAATGTAGAAAACCGCATGATTACTTGTTTTGAAACTTACAAAGGCATGATGTTGATGATGATTTTATGTTTACTATGGAAGAATTGTTGTCCCAAGTGTGAGAATTGAGCCTTGATTTCGACTGTGAGTGTGTCTGCATTATTGAGTATCTCTAGAACTTGCTTTGTTTCTTTTTCAAGACTGCTAAGTGTGCACAGGTTTAGGAAGTGATTTTAGGCCATCTTTGTTTAGCCTACTTTCCCATACTCTGTCCTAATTAAATATTATCCCTAGTCAGCCCTTTTGAGCCTATGATATTTTCTTTCTTTGTCTATGAGTTGGAAATAAATAGGGGAATCAACTCTTGTCTATGAGAGTGGGTTGGGATTTGTTTGAGAAATGATAAGATATTATTAGAAGGGTAAAAGCAAAAGATAAGGTTGGGCTCTAGAAAAAAAATTAGAAAATTAAAAAAAAATTGTTTATGTGTTTGTTAGTCCTTATAAGCTCAAATGTATAATCAAAATTGTTCAGAGCATAAAAGGATATGTGGAAAAGAAAAAAAAAAGAAAGAGAGAGAAAGAATAAAAGAGCCATGAGTTGTGTTGGAAATCTAAGGAGTTGGGTAGATATCAATAGATAGTGGATTGATCGATTGAGGATTACTTGATTGATTTTAGTCACTTGGCCATATATTTCCCTACCTTTCACTAAAAAGCCTACGTTACAACCTTGAATAAAGTCCTTTATGATCTTAGACTTGTGTGCACATATTTGCAGTGGAGATTTAGAATATTTGCAAGCCTATGGTAGAACTTGATTTGCATGACTTTTGTGTGACCTCATAATTATCCTAAACACTTGAGTGAATGAGTGAAAACACTTCCCTTGTGAGTCTTCCATGGTTTACTGATATTCTGATTCTTACAAAGTGTTGATGTTTTGTGGATTTACGAGTTTGATTGTGATGAATGTTGTGAGGCATTACACTTCTCTTCTACTTGAACTTTTGATTCATTCTTTTGTTGATTGAGGACAATCAAGTGTATAAGTTTGGGGGGGTTGATAAGCTCGTATTTTGCCTCACTTATCACATTGTTTTCTTATTATTTTCTTGCTTTTACTTGAGTTTTAGTTAATAATCGAGCATGAGTCAAGTTTATGGGGTATGATGCTTGCCATGGTGTATTTTCGCAGGTTTTAGGCCAAATCCAATGGAAACCCGTACCGAAAGCAGCAGATGTTTAATGGAACAGTCACGACTTCTTCCACAGATGGAATCCGAGCTAATGGAGCACATGGATGGAAAGCTCTTTGAGTTAGCTTTCTAACGCAATTGGAATCGGGTCAATCGGAGTTCGGGAGTGAAAGTTATGACAAAACCGTGAGACTGCGCAGAAGGGGAAAAACGTCTCTGTCTCGACCGAAATGAAGACCACGTCGACCGACGCAAGGAATTCCGCGTCGACCGAGATGAGCCCTACGTCAACCGAAACGGGCCCAGAAAAGGGAATTTCGATATTTTTATTGCTAAATCATAGTTTTTGGCCCTAGATCCCAATATATACACCTCTACCTCTATAAATACTTGTTTTTGCTCGAGATTTCAAGGCAGCAAAGGCAACACCCTGAAGTTTTTCTTTAGTTTTAGTTCCTCCCCTTTAGTTTATGTTTTACATTTAGTTTTCTCTTGGAGATTTCATTACTTCGGAGAGGATTCAATCTTTATTTTTCATTGTAAGTTTTTATTATGTAATTTAATAATATGTTTCTTGGATTTCTATTCATTATGAGTGGCTAGAAACCCTAGCGGGTTCTAGAGCTATGTGTAATTAATCATGTTTGCATGTTAGATTGATCAACTCAAATTGCATGGTTTCAATTCCTGATTTAATCGATAGAATTTAGGATTGATGATGGATCGAGAGATGAAATTGGTTCTTTATTCATAATTGTTAATCGAAAGACCAAGAGGAGAAGATTAATAATAGGAAGAGGAATTTGAATACAATTGGTTTTCTGTCTCAAAAGGAAGAGTAATTAATTGTAGGGATTAAATCTTATATTTTTATTCAGGTTGATTATTATTGTGTTCTTGAGGCCGACCAAGCATATACAGTCATATGATAGTAACCTAGGTTAAAATTGCCCTACAAAGGAATTTTAATACATTAATTTGATTTCCCACCATTGTAGAGTTGATTGATTTGGTATGTATTCTGATTGATTTTTTGCCCTAGAATCTGTGTTCTTTAATTTGCTTTTTAAAACCCCTTTAATTTCCGTTTTGTCATCTTTATTTTTCAAAACCAAAACCCAAAAATCTGTTTACTCAAACAATAAAATCTGAGAACTATAGTTAGTACATGAGATATTTTCGTTGTACATTTCCTCTGGGTTCGACTACCTTCGGGTTATCTATAAATTTATTTGCCACTGTGTTTGCAATTAATCTGCAAAATTTGCAGTGATCAACTATCCCTGTGGGTTCGACATACCTTCGGGTTCTCTATAAATTTATTTGCCCTCTACTATAAGCTGTGTGCAGATTTTGCATCGGTCATAGAGCAAACAAACACATTTCTTCCAAACAAACAGTGATGTTTACTTCATATTTTGTAGAACTTGCTAGCTAAGACATTTCATTAAGCCGTATTTAAAGTCAATGTCTGAATAAAGGTGAGTATGAGAAGTGCAGCACCTCCAAGGACTGATATCATCGCCCATGGACTGTTGAAGTATTTCGTCTTCACTCTAGCAATCCATCTCCTTTATCGAAGGCCATAGTCCCTGTTCACACTTTCAAACACATTCGAGTAACAAAAATTTGAAATCACAACATTCTTTCCCAACGTGCTGAACATGCTGCATATCATGTCATTACCACCTAGGAAGTTGCTGATGATTCTATGGCACTGCAGCATTTCAACATCCTTGGTGGATCTAATTACACAATGAAGTAAGAAGAGGTAGTCTGTCACGTATTTTGGATGATCTTTAGGAAAACATTGCTCGTATGCTATCAAGTTCCTTAAAATGGACTCTGATCCGTCTGATAAGTTCAACGGTGGGAGTTCTACGAATCCCTTAACAAAACTAATGTCGCATAGACTTATCCCTTCAATCCCTTTGAGCTGAATCCCTTCCTCTATCAGCTCTGATGCAGAAAATGTATGCAACATGTTGCTTTTCTTGCCACCGTTGTTTTCACTGAAGTATTTAGCAAAGAATGAAAAATGAGATTGATATACTAGGCCCAATAAATGATCAGCATTGTGTAGTATGTCTGATCTTGAGTTGGGTTTTGAGACATCCGACCATGGAAACATGTCTTCGACTAAGAAGAGGAAAAGATGATAGATGTTATCCTCTGGATCTTTCGTCTTTGTCACGTCGAACAACTGGTCAACACGAAGAAAGGGAGCTGGTTCTCTAGCAACATCAGATCATGTGTGATTTGGCTTAATGTGTGATCAAATTGGAATATGTTATCATATTTTCCTCTCAAATCATCAAACCAGTAGTTCCTAATTAGCTCAATCACGAAGCATCCATCAAGAAGCAACATCTCCACAAACTCATCTTCATCAAGATTGATGGATGTGGGGTAATACAGGCGAACCTTCTCTTCCAAACTCCTGAGTCTCAACACATATTTTTCAATGCTCAATCTATCTCTTCTTTGTAGTAGTTGTTTCAGATATCTAACTTTGTGTTGCTCCATTATCCTAACATGATTTTTGTCACAATGAATGGGACCGTTACAAACTATTTGTGGTTCAAAAGCCTTTTCATTCACTTGCCTTAAGTGATCATCCACTTTATCAATAATAGGCTTTGATGGAGTGAAACTAGGCAAATGTTTGACCAAATATTCGATCCGAACAATAACACAGTCTCTTCCTTCTGCTCCTTTTCCCATCTTCATGAACTGAGCTAAAAATCAACCTCACAGAACAAACTCTGTCAAACAAGAACACCAAAAACTGAAATAATTTGTTCACCTATTCAATAAACTCCTCAGTTCTTCAAATTGAATTTGTGGTTATGATTTGCTTTTAGTTTGGAACCTAGAGCTCTATCAACAAATAACTCTAGTATGCTAAGATAAACTCTACTTTGGCTCATTGTCAAGGGTTCCAATTTTAGTTTTAATTTCTACTCTTTAATTTTAGTTTTCAAGTTTTAAAAGGTTGGTACCACAACTTTATTTTACTTGTACTTTTACTTTCCTCCATTTTAAAATTTCAATGCAATCATTATTTTCTGTTTCAATGTCTACTTTTAATATGCTATGCTATAATCTTTATCAGATTCTAGGGTTTCTCCATTTCTGATACATGTTTTGATTCGAAATCTTCAAACCTTAAATTGGTTTAAACTCTTTGTTTTATTCAAATCTAGTTTCAATTGAAGGATCGAGAGATGAAGATTGGAATAGGTTTTTGTAATTAATTGATAGACCGAGAAGTGATGATTAGTAATAGGATGTGTGATTTTAATACAATTGATTATCTGTCCAACAAAAAAGATTTCATTTGTAGGAATTAATCTAATTTTACGAGATTTATTAACTAGTGTTTTTTAGATCGAGAGGAGATAATCTCTAGCTAATAATCTAGGTTTAACTGCCCAACAAAGGAGTTAATTCCACTTTATCTAGATTTTCCACCAAAAATATCTTTTATGGGTTTGAATTATTTGTTTCTTACATGTTGAACAGATTGGCAGATTTCCCTAGGATCTGTGCTTTCTTTTACTTGAATTTCTTAAAAGTTATTTTCATAAAACCAAAACCCCTCAAATTTGGATTAACCAAAACAAAAGATTGAAAAACTATACTCAGTACATGATTTACCCTCGTTGCGCTATCTCTGTGGGTTCGACAAACCTTCGGATTCTCTATAAATTTATTTGTCCTGTGCTATAATTTGTGTGCAGATTTTGCATCGATCAAAATTGGTGTCAAGTAGAAACAGCTAAAGAGGAGCTGAGCAAGGCTATGGGCGAGAAGCTGAACACCATGACCTCAACAGTCACCACCTTTTTGGATGTGCTCAAAGAGGGAGAAGAGTTGAGAAGCAAACAAGGCGAGGAGCATAGAGCATATGAGAAAGAAAGGAGAAGAGCAGAAGAAGAGAAATTGAAGCTAGAGGCTGAGGAGAAGAAGAAAAGAGAAGAGCGTGAGGAAGCTGAAAGGATGAGGCGTGAGGCTGAGATGTCCAAGCTGATGAATCTGGCTGCCTCTATGGAAGACATAGTCAAACTCGCAGTTGGCTCCTCTAGAACAAAATGAAGATATAATTCTCCCCTTCTCAAACTCAACCTGGCTCTTTGTTCTTTTTGTAAAGCTCTGGTTTTGTATAGACTCCTTGTTAGTTTTCTTTGTACTTGTAATGAACATATCATGAATGAAAAACTGCATAGTTGGTGATAAAATCTTTTTGTCCAACTAAGAGTCATTTATGAGCTGAACTTTCACATTCCATTGTAATCAACATGGTTGTGAATTTTTCTCACAATATTTCATTTTTGCTTTGATACTTATGATTTTATTTATGTTGCTTTGTTCTTATATTCAAATTATAATCGAGTAATATATCTCCCAGTTTGAGAGGGAAGATGTTTATAGCTTTTGTTGTTTATAGCTTTCTTTATCAGTTTTCATATCTTTTAAACTTAACACTCAAGTGTTGAAGTATACTTTGAAATTGATTAATGAATACTCTGACCTTAAAAACTAAGTTTGACAAACCAAACTGGTACAGAATGACCAGTTTGGATAAGTGCGAGTCCATTAAATATTTCCGTTGTACATTATTACTATGATCTTGGGACCAACAAAGTTGGTAGGTTGTAACTGCTCTCTAAGGTATGAAGTGATTTGACATTTTAAGAATAAAGCGGACAGACCTAGGTATGCGGATATTTAGGCACAATCCCCGAAGCAGTTTTGTAACCGTTGGATTCATGTCACATTACTCGAAGATATAGCAGTTGTGCAGACCTAATCCGACCGTTGGTTTGAGCAAGATTATTTTTCTTAACTGTAGATTAGGTTGCAAATGACAGCGCGTCAGAATTGGAGTCGTTGCTGGGAATGGTGACTAGTGATGGCCACGGGCCGGTTCCGGGCCGGAACCGCCGGTTCCACGGTTCCAGAAAAATGGAACCGGAACCGGCCCGTGGCTAGAAGGTTAAGTTCCGGTTCCAGACGGTTCCAGCCGGTTCCGGTTCCGAACCGGCGGTTCGCCCCCTTTTTTTTTTTTTAAATTTTAATTATTTATTTTATTTGAAATATAATATTTGGTTTGTACAAAAAAAATTGTAATTATAAGTATTTTGTTCATTTGAGTAATATTTGGTTTGTACACAAAAATTGTATATTATTTTTTACTTTGTACACAAATTAAATAAACACAAAAATATATAAGGAATATTATAAATTAAGATTACAAATTTAAACTTACAAGTTACAATGATGAATGTATATTTACAATTTTTTTTTAACTACACAAGTTATACAAATTACAAAATTGAAGAATTAATATTATTACAATAATTGAAAATTAAAACTATAAACAAACAAATTCCAAAAAATTAAAAAAAAACTTTAACAATTAGGGGGGAGGGGAGGGGTTAATTGAAAAGGGCTTGCACTTAATTTTTTACCTTAAAATTAAGTTGCCTACGTATCCCTTAATTTTCATTAAGGGAATCAAAGCCCACGTAGTTCTCTTACCTTACTTACCTTTAATCGGAGTCGAAATCCGCATCACCTAGGCCATCGGAAGCATTAGTACTTGCCGCGCTTGCTTCGGAGTTGTAAGCATCCTCGTCGTCGAAGACGTGCCTCCAATCCGGTTGTTGTTCTCGATCTTCGGCATCTTTCCAATCTTTAAGTATAACTTGTGCTTCCAAATTGGCCGGTGTTAAGTTGGACCTTCTTTCATCCAACATATAGCCACCCGAGCTAAATGCTTGTTCCACGGCAACCGTTGATGCTGGGACGGCTAAGAACTCCTTCACCGTCGTACTTAGGATTGGGTATTGTTGTTGTCGCATTGACCACCATAGTAGAATATCAACCTCGTGTGGAGCGTTCTCATCTTCTTCATCTTGAGGCTGCAAACAATCACCACCAACATACATTTCCGCCAAATAAACATCTAGTTCGCTTTGTTGCGAACTAGACGGACGGTTTTGAGACATAATATTATGAATTCTAGCTAACAGGGGGTTAGCACTAGTTTGGCCGGAACTAGTTGTCCTAGTGGCAGATCTAATTTGAACTAAGTGGCTATATTTGATACAAAATGAATCGAAAGCTTCACGTAATGTTGTACTAAGTTGGGTTTTAACTACATCGACGGAGGGGAGGTTCAATTGTTCTAAAGGAATAATTTCGTCGGGCCCTATAAATGCTAAGGTTGATAAAGCGGTATAATATGTACCAATAAAAGAATAAACACCTTCTAATTTAATACTAGGATCAAATACTTTAGCAATTAAAAATACGGAGGGAATCTCCCTAAAATATTTTAACCATTTAACAACCATATCAAATATTATATGCCTTAATTCGGGTATGAAACTACATTGATTAAATTGACAAGCAATATAACAACAATGATATAAAACTTTAGAACTAGTGGGATAATAAACACCGGATAAAACTTTAGTTGCGTTAGAAAAAGATTTTAACAATTCATGCAAACTAGTACATGCATCCCAATGAGATAAATGCAAACTAATACCATAATCATCACTTCTAAAAAATTGTACTAATAATTCTTTATATTTAAAAGTAGCATTAAGCATTTCATAGGTGGCATTCCACCTATGACAAATATCGGTTGGAAAACGTTTTGCTCGGACTCCATGAGTAGCACAAAAAGAAGCCCATTTTTTTGCAATTTTTTTATGACTATGTATGCATAAAATTGCAGCCCTAATAGGTTGGATTGAATGAGTATAAAGTTTCATTCCATCTTGAACGGCTAAATTAAGAATATGAGTAATACAACGACAATGGAAAAACTTACCTCCGAGGACCGGATTGCACTCCAAATAAACTCCCTTATTGATGTGGTGTTGTTGCTTGCATTATCAAAACCAATAGAAAATATTTTGTCGTTTATTTTATATTGGTGAGCTATTTTTATTAATAAACGTGCTATATTTGATGCCGTATGAGGATCATCAAATTTTCGGTATGCAATTATTCTTTTATTTACATTCCAAGAGGAATCTATCCAATGAACGGTTACACCTAAATAATGATGTTCGGATCTACAATCATCCCAAATATCGGAGCAAATAGAAACCATATGATCTAATTTTTTAAATTGATCGCGTAAAGTCAATCTATATTGTCTAACTCTATTTCTTATTCCACGCACCATAGTTGAGCGTGGAATTCTTTTTTGAAGAGGTTGAAGCGGATGTATATATATTTCAAATCTTGCTTTATCCATTAATTGAAAAGCTAAACTCTCTACACAAACCCATGACGATAATGAATCCCTACATTCTATCGGATCATATTTATGAAGAGCGGAAGAGGAAGATGTACCTTGGGAAGTAGAAAATGCACATTGGTATAATTGAGTTTGACCCTTAGACAAGCCAAACTCCATGGGATGCTTCACCTTTATGTGGCGTTGATATGTTCCATATCCACCACCGGCGGCGAATTTGTATCTCTTAGGGCAATAATTGCAATATAGATCAAATTGTTCGGGAGCACCTATAATTTTATATTTTTCTAGTTAGATATCATAATTAAAATTTAATATAAGTATAAGAATTTGAAATAAAAACACCACGTACCTTTCTTTTGCTCCTTCGAACGAATTTTTCGGAAGTGCTTTGTGAAAAGATCGGATTTCAAAGCTTTTGGACTTAAATTTGTATCGAAATCATCATCTTCTTCATTTACCTCGGCCTCGGGGGGGGACACCTTCGTTGCCTTCATTTTCCAATGCCTCACGAAATCGCATTTCATGTTGTTGCAATTGTCGGGCATACTCCTCATCGGCTCGAACTTGTACTTCACGAACATCGTCATCATCACTCAATGACAAAGTGATGTTATCATCGTATTGAGATTGAGGAGAGCTTTCAATATGAACACCACAGTGACGTTGACGAGGTGGACCTCTAGTAGTAGTATCTCTTGCTATGGACTTGCCCCTCTCGTCGGCACCACCAACACCACGACCACGACTTGAAGACATATTGAAAATTTGAGAGAATGGATTTGGAATGGAAATTTGAAAGAGAAATTGCAAGAATTAATTGAAAAAGAGAGTAATTGAGAGTAAAATTGAAGGAATGACACAAGAAATAGACAATGATTGCACTAATTGAGAGAATAGAATGAGAGAATTGAGATTGAGGTGTGAAAAATGTTGAAGGAAGGGGGGGTATTTATAGGAAAATTTTGAACATTTATGAAGTCGTCCGAACCGCCGGTTCCGGTTCCGAACCGGCGGTTCAATGCCACGTGTCATACTCTCATTCGTCGATAAATATTTTTAATTATTTTTTTAAAAATATAGCCGTTAGATTGCCCGGTTCGGAACCGGAACCGCCGGTTCTAACGGTAATAATTTCAAAAAAAATAGCCGTTGGGCCGGTTTAGGCAGTTCCGAACCGGAACCGCCGGTTCACAACGGTCAATTTTTTTAAATTTCGTGCCGCCGGTTCAACGGTTCCGAACTGGAACCGGCGGTTCGGAACCGTTTAAAATTTTTTTTTTTTTTTTTCGGGCTGGTTCCACGGTTCGGAACCGCCTGTTCCGGTTCCGGTTAAACCATTGAACTTGAACCGGCCTGTCTATATACGGTTACGGTTCCGGTTTGGAACCGTTTTGACGGTTCCGGTTCCGGGCCGGTTCCGGGCCCATATGGCCACCACTAATGGTGACAAAAGCCAATTTTCCATTAGATTTTTGTTTTTGCAAATTAAACCTGTGTAGGTTAAAATATCAAGTAGCATATCTAGTCATTGATCCAGAAATTGAGAGAACGATGAGAAGAAATAGGGCACACGCAAGGAGGCAGAGGCAAGAAGTGGGTAGATCTACATGAGAAATTCTGGAGGATTGTGAGCAAGTAAACAGGAACCTTGAGCAGGAAGAAGAGGGAAAAATTACACCGAAATCTGAAAAAAGTTCAAGTGAGAGGGAATTTCCCAATTCTAAACTACCTCCGAGAATTGAGCACGTGGCAAACAACACAAATAACAAGGGTGGAGATTATCAGCTAAATGGTGAAACGGATGAGAAGACCCAACTGGGGCTAAAACCTTACGGGAACTTGCCTTTCCAAATGGATCTGAATATAATTCCAATGGGCATTACCATTCCTATGCTCGACAGACCATGGAAGTTGGAAGTCTTCATTCATGGGCATTCACATTCAATCTTGTTTTAGTTAGCTTTATACAAGAATTAGCTGATTGGAGGTATCAATCAACTCATAGTTTATTGAGAGTTTTCGATATTTCATCAAAATTAAAAATATATCTTTACAAACATTTAATTGATCCTATTTTAAAAATCATGGAATTTGATAAGTAGAAAAAACTAATTTATTATTGATAAAAAAAAAAAGTTGGAGGATTAATCCACCCTTATCCTTTTTAGTGGTACTCATCATTCATCCATATCATAATTCTTGAAATAATCTAAATGTATACTAGTAAAATTAATTGGGTGATTCTAAATTTAACCACATTTTTTCTTAATATAGCTCTCTAATTAAAAAAAAAATTATTTTATAATATTACTATTTTACCCTTATAACCACTAATTAAGTAAAAGAACTAAATATTTATTATGTATCATATTCAACCAAATATAGCCTCCATTCTAGAATAAGATTGCACTGAGTCACACTAATTTTCCATCAACATTGTCCATAGCAGATCACCTCTCCATTCTATGCAAAGAAGAATTTGATAGTACAATTTCTATAGAAATTCAAACAACAACTTCCCAGACATTAGTTTCAGGCTTTCTTAGTCTCATCGGATTTTTATCGCTCAAAGGCGAACCCTGCATTCCTAGAAAATCTTATAACTCCTCGTCGCAGGCAACCTCAGGAGCCATGTACACTGAAGTGCGGGATAATGATTCTGCTACCGTTGAAATACGTTTACGAGCTTTGATGATATATGCAGTATACAGTCCATGTCAATGTTTGAATTCAATTCGCAAGAATAACAAATGTGCATAAGTCTAATCGATTTCTCATCGGATTAACCTCCCTTCTTTTTGATTGAATTTCTCTAGTAAAAAAGAAATATTTTTTTAATATTAATCGCATTGTTATAAAGCCGAAGGGATTTTGATTGATTTTAGGGTTTAAAATAAAGAGGTAATGGGAAAAATTGTCTAATTAATTAATATATATATTCTATGAATTTATGGGGTTGCAGAGAGAGGTTTTGTGGCTGTGAATAGAATTGTCCAAACTAATTTACTCAAAATTAAATAAAAACCAAATTACATTGAATTTTTTTTTTTCATTTATCGAGATAATTATTCAAAATATATTATTATCCTATTCAATAAATATTTGAACAGGTTTCAATCTCATATAATATTTGATATATTCATCATTTATTAAAAATTATTTATGCTAAATACATTTACATATTTTTAATTTTGATTTTAGATTATAATTCTTTTTAAATTAATTGGAGTGTGGATGTACCAAATATAACTAGAATTTATAATTAATTGATCATAATTCATAAACACTTAAGTACTGCACGCTTAAACAGAGTAGTGAGAATGAAGCTTTCACTCTGACTAACTTAATAAAAAAGGAAAAAAAAAAGAAAAACTTAAAATAAATCTCAACTACTTTTATTTTCTTTTTTGTTGAGAAAAAATTGAACTAAGCATCCATTTTTAAAAATCAATGGGTCTGATTTAATAGCTAATGAGGATTTAATTTGTCCCTTTCAAAATAATTGGAGAATTAATTAAACCCTAAACCCCACCAATAAATTCATTATATTAATTATATTACAAAAACAAATTCACCAATTTATTCACCTAACAAATTGGCCTAAAAAATAAAATCGAAAGGTTAGATTTTAAATAGGGTTAATTGCAAATTTGATCAAAACTTTTCACTTTTTTTGCAATTATAACAAACTTTTCAATTCTTTGCAATTATAACATACTAGCTTTGCACCCGCGCGATGCGCAAATCAAGTATATAATATGTTATCTTATAATATAAAGATATAATTAATAAAGTTATATATCTTAGCAGTTTGTGACAATTAATTTTAAACATATTTAATTTTTATTAATTAATATTATGTTTAATATATTATAATATTAAATGTTTTTTTATATTGTAAGTCAAACTATACATATAAATCTAATAAAAATAAAAAATCATATTAAACATAAAGATTTTTGGGATTTGAGTTTAAATATGATCCTGTAAACGATATTATATCTATATTATTTATAAAATAATGAATACAATAAATTAGTGAGATATAGTATTTTAAAGAAAAAATACAATTTAGTATTATTATATTTTTCTTATTATAGAATAAAAATAAAATTTGATTCTTATTTTTGTGAAAACAGTTAATAGACCACTATTCTCCTTTAATATATTATCAGAAACACACAGACAGTTCTGAGACTTGAAAAGTAATACAACATGAATTTTTCCGCTACGTGATAAAACTCTCTGATTTTGGGACCAACACCAAACTTTCTCTATAAGAGAATTGAATCGAGAGTTTATTTTTATTAGGGATATTTGTCATTCATTGCTAGGTCGGCTTATTAGTGCATTTGCCATATAGCACTAATGAGACATTGACTCACATTCTTGTTTATGTCACATGACATTTTATAATTTTTAAAAATATATTTATTTTTTTAAACATATTCTAGATCATTAATTTATTTTTTTATTTTTATATTATTATTTCTAAGGACGTTTTTATTTTTTAACCAATAATTGATTTCTTATAAATTTTCATTTTAAATACCAAGTTTGTATTTTTAATACTGCAAGATTGAGTATTTAGAAAATTATTAAAAATTAAATATTAATTAAAAATATGAAGATATTATTTAAAAATAAAAATATTACTTAAAAAGTTGAAATGAAACAGTATAAAAAATTGCATTAATTATCAAATTATAATAACATATTATTAAGAAACAAACATATTATTGAAAAAATAAGTAAGTTGTTGGAAATGGAAATATTTTAATAAATATTCCGGACATAAATATTTAATTTCTTGAAAATTGAATACTACAGGATCGATCTACGTTGCGAGTAGATAATCGTGGTATATTTATTTTCTCAGATTCGTATTCCGGTGAGTGAGAAATTAATCCGCGAAGGTGACAGGTGGCGTCGTTATTACATGGTTAATTAAGACAAGACATGTAATAATTAAGACATCCCACATTGGGAATATAACCTTGTCTTAACAGGTTTAAATACACTTACACTGATATGGTGTAATAACTGAGTGTGCTAGGGACGTTGTATAATGTGCCCACCGTGTGCCCACGCGCGCCGCCGTCGCCGTCGCCGTCCGCCTCGCCTCGGCCTTCCGGCTCCGCGAGGCTGCAGGTTGAGCTCGAGCCCGAGCCCGTACCCCGGAGCCCGGTTCCCGGTTCCCAGTTCTTGGTCTTTGGTCTTTGGTGGTCTTTGGGCCTTGGCCCGTTACAACCTTATATTTTTGGTCAACAGAAATGAGCTCGATGGGCTTATCGGAGTGGGTCAAGTGACTGGGTCAGGTCCAGTCAACACGGATACACACGTGGCTTGCAACGTGGCTGATGAATCAGCACACGTGCGCATTGAGGTGTCGGGCTGTTACGCTCGTTTGAATTCAAACGAGGCTCCATGATTGTCGCCCGTAACGGCTGCTCGAGCCCGTGTCTCCTGCCGTAATCGCCAGCGCCATCATGTGCGCAAGTGTAACTGCCGTCATGCCTTGATTGCCAGCACGCTCCCCAGGTGGTGGACATGCCTATAAATAGGCATCCCCAAGAAGCATACAAACACACATTCCAAAAATAATCTTGTTGCTTTTCACCTGAAATTCTTTGTTGCTTTTCACCTGCCAACTCTGCTCCTGCTTCACTCCAGTTCGTCGGAGCTCTTCGATTGCGGTGCTGCTTCGATCGAGCTGAAAGCCATTTTACCTTTGGGGACAGACTGCCTTAGTCCGAGCACACTACGGAGGCATTTTCTATCTTGCAGGAAGAGTTTTCTCGACTTGGCTTCATATCTATTTAGTTGTTGTTTTTCATCTTTATTCTCTTGTACTGTTCACCGTGTACTTCTGAATCTCAGATTCTGTTATCATTTATTCCACAATCGCAAGACAGAAAATCAATATGAGATGTCTGCTTCCGGTAACGATGGTGGTGGTAACAACAACAACAACAACGGTGTGCTTGGCTATGACCCGACTGCTCCGCGCCTCCCTCCCAATGCTCAAGCGGAGAAACCCTCCAAGTTCACTGGCATCGACTTCAAGACATGGAGGCAGAAGATGTTGTTCTACATCACCACGTTGGGCCTTACCAACTACTTGAGGGAGGACAAGCCTGACTGCGCCGATGATGAGCCGGATCATAACAAGCGGGTTGCCTTCGATAACTGGTGCCACGGAGACTTCCTCTGTCTAGATCCCTTGTATGTTGTGTACTCAAATGTAACAACATCTAAAGAGCTATGGGAAATGATAGAGAAGAAGTACCAAACAAAGGACGCGGGTACTAAAAAGTACGCCGTGGCCAAGTATTTGTCGTACCAGATGGTAGACAATAGATCGGTTGTAGAACAAGTGCAAGAGTTTCAATTGATCTTGCACAACGTTCAAGCCGAATGGATGATGCTTCCCGATGCTTTTAACGTGGCTGCGGTCATAGAAAAGCTACCCCCTTCTTGGAAGGACTTCAAGAGTTACCTTAAGCACAAGCAAAAGGCAATGACTCTTGAAGATTTGATTGTCAAACTTACGATTGAAGAAGACAATCGAAGGCCCGATCCAAGACCGAGGGCTATGGAGGCTAAGGCCAATTTGATGGAACGTGGTGGTCCATCAAAGAAACGTAAGAGGCCTACCCAATCGAACAAGGGCATTGTGATAAAAGAGACTAAGTTCAAGGGTGATTGCTACAACTGTGGCAAGTCCGGCTACATGGCTAGCCAGTGCAAGAAGCCCAAAGCTAAAGCCAAGGGCAAGGAAAAAATGTACAACTATAATGTCGAACCCGATAATGATTGGGAAGATGATTTGTGTGTAGTTGTGTCTGAAGTCCATCATGTGGACAATCCGAGGGAGTGGTTCATTGATACGGGTGCAACTTGTCACGTAGCATCCGAGAGGAATGTCTTCTCTTCCTACAAAGCTGTTGAAGGAAGAAAGCTTCACATGGGCAACCAAGCCTCGTCTGATGTGGCTGGTGTCGGCACTGTGGTGTTGAAGCTGACAAGCGGGATGGATCTCACTTTGAAGGATGTGCTGCATGTCCCGGACATCCGCAAGAACTTGGTCTCTGGCTCCCTTCTTGTTAATCATGGCTTTAAACTTGTATTTGAGAGTGAGAAGTTTATTTTGTCCAAATTTGGGAAGTTCCTTGGTCGGGGTTACCTTGCCAACGGACTTTTCAAAATAAATGTAATGGCACGGCGCCAAGCCGAAAAAGTTATGAATAAAGGTGAATCTTCTTCTGCTTACTTGATTGAGTGCTCTGATTTATGGCATGTTAGATTAGGACATGTAAATCTAAATGCTATAAAAAGATTAATGAATCTAAACTTGTTGAAAGTGACAGATTTTAAACAAACAAAATGTGAAGTTTGTGTTGAAGCAAAAATGAGAAAGTTACCATTTCAATCAGTCGAAAGGAGCACTAAGCCTCTAGAATTAGTTCATGCCGATTTGTGTGATCTAAAGTTTGTGCAAACTAGAGGAGGAAAGAAGTTTTTCATAACTTACATTGATGATTGTACAAGGTATTGCTATCTTTATTTACTTCGAAGTAAAGATGAAGCAATAGAAGCTTTCCAAAACTACAAAATGAAAGCAGAGAATCAATTGAGCACTCGAATCAAAATTATTCGAAGTGATCAAGGTGGAGAATATGTCGCTCCGTTTGAAGAACATTGTGCTGCTTCAGGCATAATTCATCAAACGACTGCTCCATACTCACCTCAATCAAATGGTGTTGCTGAGAGAAAGAATCGAACTTTAAAAGAAATGATGAATGTTCTATTGATTAGTTCGGGACTACCCAAAAATATGTGGGGGGAAGCTGTCTTAACAGCCAACTACATCTTGAACAAAATTCCTCTCAAAGGAAAAGATGTTACCCCATACGAGATGTGGAAAGGAAGAAAACCTTCCTACAAATATCTCAAAGTCTGGGGCTGTTTAGCGAAGGTTGAAGTGCCTCCACCCAAACAAGTTGCAATTGGTCCTAAAACAATTGATTGCATCTTTATTAGCTATGCAATTAACAGCGTAGCCTATCGTTTCCTAGTGCACAAGTCGGAGAATCCGAATGTGACTGTAGGAACGACGATAGAATCAAGGAATGCAATATTCTTTGAAGATGTCTATCCAAACAAGAAAAAGGAGGATGAATCTCAAGTTTCTCGAAAGAGAACACATGAGGAAGCTACTAGTTCTGATCCTGTTGAGGAAGAACCGAGACGTAGTCAAAGAGCTAGGACTGCTAAAAGTTTTGGTCCCGACTTCATTACCTATATGTTGGATGACAAACCAAAAACTATTAAGGAAGCTCTAGCTCGACCAGATGCTTCTCTTTGGCAAGAAGCAATCAACACTGAAATTGAATCCATAATGCACAATCATACATGGATTCTAACTGATCTCCTGAAAGGTTGCAAGCCCTTAGGATGCAAGTGGATCCTAAAAAGAAAGTACAAAGTTGATGGCTCTGTTGACAAGTGTAAAGCTCGACTTGTGGCAAAGGGCTTTCGACAAAAAGAGGGAGATGATTTCTTTGACACCTATTCACCTGTAACTCGAATCACGTCTATTAGAGTGCTTCTCGCGATTGTTGCATTATATAATCTAGTGATTCACCAAATGGATGTGAAAACTGCTTTCTTAAACGATGAATTAGAGGAAGAAATCTACATGGATCAACCTGACGGGTTCGTAGTACCCGGTCAAGAAAAGAAGGACTGTAAATTGATAAGATCCTTGTACGGTTTAAAACAAGCGCCTAAGCAGTGGCATATAAGGTTTGACAACGCAATGTTGGCAAACGGGTTTAAGTACAACGAGTGTGACAAGTGTGTCTACTATAAAGGTACCTCTAACTCTTTTGTTATTGTATGTCTTTATGTAGATGACATGTTGATTATGGGAAACAATCAACAAGTAATCGTTGATACTAAAAGAGTGTTGAAGCGAAACTTCGACATGAAAGACATGGGTGTAGCGGGTGTGATCCTCGGGATCAAAATCATAAGAAGAACTGATGGAATAGTTCTGTCACAATCTCACTATGTCGAGAAAGTGCTTAGAAAATTTAATGCTTATGATAGTTCACCAGCAAAAACACCTCTGGAACTCAATGTTCATCTGACCAAGAACCGAGGTGACCCTATAGCTCAAGAGGAGTATGCAAGGGTCATTGGTAGTCTGATGTATCTGACTAACTGTACTCGACCTGATCTTGCTTACTCGGTAAATAAACTTAGTAGATACACGAGCAATCCAAGCAAAGAACATTGAAAAGCTCTTGTGAGAGTTTTGAGATACTTAAAGTATACTCTTAACTTAGGGCTACACTACACTAGATTTCCACCTGTACTTGAAGGGTTCTGTGATGCCAATTGGATCTCCGACACCAATGATTCACATTCCACGAGTGGATATGTGTTTACGATCGGTGGGGGGCAGTCTTGTGGAAATCTACGAAGCAAACGTGTATAGCCCGCTCCACAATGGAATCTGAGTTTATTGCTTTAGATAAAGCTAGTGAAGAAGCAGAATGGCTTCGTCACTTCTTTGAAGATATTCCTTGTTGGAGCAAAACAGTGCCCTCGGTGATGATTCACTGCGACAGCCAAGCAGCTATTGGTCGGGCACTGAACAACATGTATAACGGTAAGTCGAGACATATTCGTCGTCGACATAATACTGTTAGGCAATTGATCTCAAACGGGGTTATCTCTATTGAATATGTGAAGTCAATAGATAACCTAGCGGATCCGCTAACCAAAGGGTTAAACCGAGATCAAATGTACAAGTTGCTCGAGGGAATGGGACTAAAATCCACAATTTAGGACGAGTATAGTGGACACCCAACCTAGGTGATTGGAGATCCCAAGAACTAGGTTCAATGGGAAAACTAAGCTATATAAGTTCGAGTGTTAACACCTAATTTTTCCCTTTCCTAGGTGAGCAAACCTAGGTGTTTTCAAGCCTGCATGTGGTATAGGTTAAGTCAATCGACTTTTAATGACTCCTGAAAACCACGTAGTGGTTGGGTACGGCAGGATACTCTTAAATAGGAAGTCACCTATATAAGTGGAAGTGGGGGCCGCTTCAAATGAACACTTATGAATCCAAAGGGGTTTTCCACGGCCCGTAATGGAAACAAACGTGAGAACGGATGGAGTTTTGAAATGTTACTGTTTCAATGTCGTTGTCTAGGTACACACGACGGAGGGTTAGTTCAAGGGTTTTACCACTAAGCCACCAGTGTATCCGACGATGTTGAAGATGAAAGGTTCAAAGTCACAAGCTACCTCTTCGTGTGCATTAATGTTTCTCGAGGACGGAGTTGGCTCTGCATTTCATGCATTGGGCATTTTCACTCATGGGGTTGGAAACGGAGATATTTAAATAAATATTCCGGACATAAATATTTAATTTCATGAAAATTAAATATTATAGGATCGATCTATGTCGCGAGTAGATAATCGTGGTATATTTATTTTCTCAGATCCGTATTCCAGTGAGTGAGAAATTAATCCGCGAAGGTGACACGTGGCGTCATTATTACATGGTTAATTAAAACAAGACATGTAATAATTAAAACATCCCACATTGGAAATATAACCTTGTCTTAACAAGTTTAAATACACTGACACTGATATGGTGTAATAACTGAGTGTGCTAGAGACGTTGTATAATGTGCCCACCGTGTGCCCACGCGCGCTGCCGCCGCCGCCCGCCTCGCCTCGCCTCGCCTCGGCCTTCGGCCTCTGCGAGGCTGCAGGCCAAGCCCGTGACCCGGACCCCGATTCTTGGCAATTGGCAATTGGTCTTTGGGTGGTCTTCGGGCCTTGGGCCTTGGCCCGTTACGACCTTATCTTTTTGGTCAACAGAAATGAGCTTGATAGGTTTATCAGAGTGGGTCAGGTGACTGGGTCAGGTCCAGTCAACACAGATGCACACGTGGCTTGCGACGTGGCTGATGAATCAGCACACGTGCGCATTGAGGTGTCGGGTTGTTACGCTCGTTTGAATTCAAACAAGGCTCCATGATTGTCGCCCGTAACGGCTGCTCGAGCCCGTGTCTCCCGCCGTAACCACCAGCGCCATCATGTGCGCAGGTGTAACCGTCTTCGTGCCTTGATTGCCAGCACACTCCCGAGGTGGTGGACATGCCTATAAATAGGCATCCCCAGGAAGCATACAAACACACATTCCAAAAATAATCTTGTTGCTTTTCACCTGAAATTCTTTGTTGCTTTTCACCTGCCAACTCTGCTCCTGCTTCACTCCAGTTCGCCGGAGCTCTTCGATTGCGGTGCTGCTTCAATCGAGCTGAAAGTTGTTTTACCTTTGGGGACAGACTGCCTTAGTCCGAGCACTAAGGAGGCATTTTCTGTCTTGCGGGAAGAGTTTTCTCGACTCGGCTTCATATCTATTTAGTTGTTGTTTTCATCTTTATTCTCTTGTATAGTTCACCGTGTAATTCTGAATCTCAGATTCTGTTATCATTTATTCAACATGAGTGAAGTAAGTCAACACCTTATTGCCCGCCATTCAAATTGATATACCTACATTTCTTCATTTTAGTTTCAATCGAATATATTTTGATAATATTTAATGCACCTATTTAAAATAAAATATAATAAATGAAATGAAAATTATGCAACAATCTTTTATATATTTTAACATAAAAAAAAACTGAAGTATCATATTTTATATTAATGTACTACGTCCTTTTAAAAAACTAATGTACCATATTTATGTCAGTTTTTTTTCTAACTTAAATTAGAACTATTAAATAAAGTTATATTTGTAATTAAGAAACTTTAAAATATAGAGGGATACATCCACTATCTGAAAAATAGGATGAACGTGATGAATATTCAAATTAGTTTATAAAATTAAATTTGTTATAAAAAATCTCATTCTACACCTAAATTAACTGTTCCTGCCTTGTAGACTATTTTGCTTTAGTATTATATATAGATAACTTTTCAGTTTTTGCAATTATAACTCAAAACTCAAAACATTTACAATAACAATAAATTATATTTTATCTCTAAAATTATCAAGTAAAATTAAGTTTTGTGATTTTCTGTTTGTTATTTATTATAAACTTGAATAATTTTTCAAAGACAACTTTGTGATTGTTTATTTTTATTATTATTTCTAGTATTATTTGATGTTTTAAATTTGAAAAATAACATAATATACATTAAATAATTATAAACTATAAATTAATTAAATAAGACTTTTTTAAATAAATTCAATAAATTAAAAACACGGTTGTAAATTATTAAACTTGTTGTCAACCAGGAAAAATGTTTTTATTGTTTATGATGTGAAAAAATGAGGATGGACAAATATAATATTGGAGAAACTAAACATTTGTTTGCAAGGCTTCGAGAAATTAAACATATTTATGAAACACTTCAATTTTAATATATGTGAGTAAATTTGAATATAAATGGTATTGGCACATAGATATATATTGACTATTCTGTTATATATATGAGAATAATATTTCTATTCAATGAATTTGCTTAATAAATGTTTATTTAATTAATTTATAGTTAATAATCATGCAAGGTATATTGGATTATTTTTCAAATTTTAAAGATCAAATAATACCAATTATAATATAAACAATAAAAAATTGTCATTGAGAATTATTCAAGTTTATAATAAATAATAAACAATAATTCACAAAATTTAATTTCTAGTTGATAATTTTAGAGAAAAAAATATATTTTATTGCTATTGTTAAGGTTTTAAATTTTGTGTTATAATTGCAAAGAATTGAAAAGTTTGTTATAATTGCAAAAG
Source organism: Plectranthus barbatus (assembly GCA_026898455.1). NCBI lineage: Eukaryota > Viridiplantae > Streptophyta > Magnoliopsida > Lamiales > Lamiaceae > Plectranthus > Plectranthus barbatus. The sequence continues at coordinate 1,171,190 of JAPKLW010000006.1, read as the reverse complement.
TTGTAAAAAGTTTTGATCAAATTTGCAATTTACCCTTTTAAATATCAAATTATTTAAACCTGCCATTCCTTCCATAATGATAGTGTAGTGGTATATTTCGAAGAGAAAAAACTTTGTTGAAATTTTTGGAGGATCTACCTTATTGAGTAAGCCGCCGGTCAATAACGCGTTGCTTGGCAGTTTTTTCTAGTAATAAGAAAGAACAACGCAATTTACCAGAAACAACGTAATGCCTAAATCATCAAGGCGTATATACTACGCATGAGTCACCCGATTACTATAAATTTCTAACGAAACTCACTTTATGGTGAAATGAAAATTTACACCATGTTTCTGATCATCTCCCTTCATTTCTCACCTTTCAAACTGCTCCTTTTCTCTCTCATACTCTCTGCCTCCCTTATCCAAATACACTCCGTCGCCTTGTCCGGCTGCCAAACCAGGTGCTCCGACACCAACATTCCCTCCTCGTTGGGGATGTTGGTGTTGGCACCCGTCTTGGTTAGCACTTGGATCGTCTGGACACATCAGAAGAAGAAGGTGGAGCGTCACAGAATGATCTTGTTTGATAGAAATGGCGGAAATCTGTTGAAGAAGATAGTGTTCCACGATTTTCATGTGAAATGCGCATAAAAGCAGCAGCAGGTGCAGCCAAGGGATTGGCCTACTTGCAGTCTAATTTGTTGCTTCATGGAAATATGTGCAGTACCAACATTTTGGTGGATGATCTTTATCATGCCAAACTGTTTTATGCAGTGGCCTCCGGAAACAGTGTGTATAGAGATCCTTGTGGTGTTGTTATGATGAACGCAAAGAGCGATGTTTATAGCTTTGGAGTGGTGCTGCTAGAACTTCTGATGCGGCCCACGGACAAGAATCTGGGCATGCTTGTGTCGTTGATTAAGGAAGAAGGGCTGTCTGAAGTTGTTTATGGTGAGTTGATGAGCAGTGAGGAAGATGGTGAAGTGGTGAAAGAGGATGCTGCGATGGCAGCAAGATGCTTGAATGTAAGGCCAGAGGAAAGGCCTAGTGTCAATGAATTGGAAGCAAGCCTAACTGCAAGGATGATGGCTCTGAATTAGGTTTAATACTCTGTTATGTGATTTTTAATGTTACATACTTTTGTTTCGTTTTTTTTTTTTTGGTTTCGAGAAAATGATCCATTACAGGAATGAAAACTAAATGAAATGAAGATAATGGTTTACTAAGTAGGATTGTTGATCACCTTCCTCAACAAGAATAGTTCCTCCTCAGCTTCGCCAACCACGTCATGTGCCGAAACCCCAAATTGCTTTTGGCTGCTCACTATTTCAAAACTTGTTAAATGTCATCACCAACTAGGAAGTTAGTAATGATTGCAATGTACAATTAATTGAACATCTAATTTTAAAAACTAATGTCCCTCGCAAGAATGAAACAAAATCTGCAAAAGCTAAGTTCCATTGCACAGGCCAAGAGAGAATATTAGACTTAGTTTGTTGGGGCTTCCCTTGTGGTAAACACCCTCCAAAAATAAGGGTATGCCGCTTGAATTGCGACAAACACACGGTATTCTTTAGTAAAAGGCGAAAGAATAGTTCGCTATGTGCTTATCGCGCAGCTGAATGACTGAAATAGACTGTGTTGGCCTTAATTTATAGTTATTACGGTTGGTTTGAGTCCCATCTGCAAACGATGTGGGACTGTTGACTGTGTACCACTAAAAGGGAAACAACGTCCTTCTGATCACTGCTGCTCATCGTTGAACCTCTGAATCTGCCCATTACTCCGTAAAAAAGGAATAAAATTAGAAATAAATACACCAGGATGATCAATAAACTACAGTTATACTCAGATGAGACATGTCTTGAAGGCTTGCCTCTCCAATTTGAAGCAGCATCTCCACATCTTCTATCATTTGTCTTAGGTTTTTTCACCAATTTCTCAATGCTCAAGCTCTCTCTTCCCTGCACAAGTTGCCACAAATGTCTCACAAAATTTAACTGATAACTTTCATTCTCACTTTCACCTTATGCATCATAAGTTCATTGATCCTTGGTGTTTCACATTGAAAAGGAATCAAGTGTTCGAGAACGAGAAAAGTGCCAGTAGAAGATATACTTACAAGAAAAACTGCAACAGCTAGCAAGAGGCTAAACCAAAACTTTTAAACTGTCGTCCACAAATTCTTCCGGCCATTTCCTTCAATATGTATCTCTCATGAAGAAGTATTGAATGAGAGAAACCCAGTTAAGCAAAATAGAATATCTGACAATGCTAACAGCTAATTTCCAAGGAGAAACATAACTGCAAGAAAAGATAGTCTGCATTATGGCCTTCGGTGCTACCTACAGGCTTCAGCTTTAAGGTGTTGTACCTTATTTATTGTATTTTAACCCTTAAGTTAGAGAAGACTTCATCTTTTTAAGTCAACTAGAACAACATTTTCGAGAGAAGACTGAAACAAATTAGGCCTCACAATTTTGATATGTAAGGTGCGTAAAAAGCATAGTTGGCTATTGGAATTTACTAAGAATAAGAAAGCTACCAAAAGATAAATCTTGATGTAATTTTATTTTTTTGTTATACTATACTTATCATTACTCATTATTTATTTCCGTCTCAACTTGCTTAGACACCAATCATGAATTCTTGAAGGACTTAATATTGGTTGTACAAGAACAGATATGTTTTTAAGATTTTAAGTGCAGAAACACATCCTCAATAATACGAGGCCTTTTGGATAAGTTCGAGAAACAAAAGTGCACAATTTGATTGAAAAAATTGGTATTTTGTATTAAATTTTAAAAAAAAAACATTTAGTATATCGAAATATTGGCCTTAATAATATAGTGTAGCACTATATAAAATCTGAAACAGAATTCTCTCAAGCTGGCACAACAAACACATTTTTTCCTAACAAACACAAAGTAAGCACATGATGTTTACTTCTTATTGAGTAGAACTTGCAAGCTAAGACACTTCATTAAGACATATTCAAGGTCAGTGTACAAGGATCCAGAGCCCCAAAACAAGAAGAGCGATGTTTACAGCTTTGGAGTAGTTTTAGTGGAGCTACTAACAGGAGGGAGAACGCTCTCTCCGAACAGACGAGAGAATGACAGAAACATGGCCTTGGATTTTTTCCATTTGGCTGAGCTTGGCCGCCTGCACGAGATTCTTGATGAAGAGATGACTGCTGAAGCGGATGCTCAAGTAGTGAAAAAGATTGCAGTTTTAGCAGAAAAATGCCTAAATGTAAAAGGCCTAATATGAAGGAAGTGGCAGCAAAGCTAAGCAAATTGATGCAAACAGGGTGAGCTTCAATTCTTCACATTTTCTGTAACTCGACAGGATTTAACTGTACAGACAGGAAGGGGGCAGGAGCTTAGGATTTTTGATCGTGTAGATGTAATGTAATATGTTGACTTACCTTCACTGTAAACCATATTCTTGGACAAGAATTTGAGTTTTTATCATCAATTGTTAATTTATCTGCTTTAACTGAATGTACCTTAGGTTGCTTCAGCTACATATGACCTATATTAGGCCTTCAAGGTTCATTTAAAAAAACAAAAAAAAAAACCATTTTAGCAGAACTAAGCTACTCGTGGAGACACTCTGAGATAAGAAAGAACATAATGTTTGATAAATATCATGTTATACTGTGATTTATGACACTAGCCTTCGGCAGATTTGAAATAATAAAGTATATATGTTAAACATATAACCATCCTTTCCTGCAAGAAAGCACGCTCAACACTGTCTGAATAGAGGTTAGCAGAAGTATACCAGGTTCAAGAAATTCTATCATGCCCCATCGATGAAATGGTAGTATTTGTTCACACTCCTAATAACATGAGTAAAAAATATCTGACTAAATCACAATGTTCTTTCCCAGTATGTTGAACATGAGGTAGATGGAGTCATCACTGTCTAGGAAATTACTAATGATGTCATGTCGTCGCAGTATTTCAACATCTTTGGTGGATCTAATGAGGCAATGCAGTAAGAAGGCCTTGTCTGTCTCCCTCCACAAGCTAATATCCAAACAGAGTGATCCCTTTCAACCCTTTTTGCTGAATCCCAGCCTCTTTTAGCTCCGGGGCAGAGAATGTATGCACCATGTTGCTTTGCTTGCCATCATTGTTTCTGAGGAGCAGTAAGCTGAGAATGAAAAAAGCAAGATTTTTATACCAGGCCTAATCAAAATAGATGATCAGAATTGAGTAGTTGGTGTGATCTTGAACTGAGTTTTGAGACATCCGACGTTGGAACTCTATCAAATCATCAAACCTGTAGTTCCTTACTAGTTCAATCACAAAAATCTATCAAGAAGCATCATTTCCAAAAACTCATCTTCATCAAGATTTCTGCCTGCCTTTTCTCCCAATTCCTTAGTTCCAACACAAATTTCTCAATCCTCAATATATCTGTTCATTTTCATTCACTTTTCTTAACATTCATCAACTCATCTATGATAGGTTTCAATGGACTGAAACTAGGCAAAGTCCGTATCCAAATGTACTATCCGAACAACAGCACAATCTCTATCACTGCCTTATTTGGTCTCTACAAGAATTTAGCCATGAATTCAACAGTTAAGCTAAGTGGAAGCATGTTTCCGTTAGGTCATTTGGCATTTGAAGTCATGATTTGATCGTTAGCACATAATTACAGGCAAATTAAAAATCTATTCAGAGCCTATAATATATCATTCAAATTTTAACTCATCAACTCAAAGATGTAATCAGATGAAATGAACTATATATTATCTGTAACTGTGTGAACCTATTTCATGTCTGTTACTAATTGCAACTACAGTAGTTGTGTGCAATAATGTTGCATGCACGTAACATCAGTCATCAAAGCTAAGGCTTGAATTGAAATTTCATAGTAATACATTAAGTTTAGTAATGTTAAGAAAAGAAAAAAGACTAAAAGCAGATAATGGAATCATACTTACTAGAAACTTGAGCGGCTGAAACTTAAATGAATGAAAATAGTGGACATCTCCAAGATAGCCTCGAGTCGAGTTGCTTTCTTCGCACCTGTCCTAACTTTAATATGCCTGCAATAGTTCTTTGCTTGTAATAAACAAAGATATCTCCATTGACGAATTAAACCATTCATACGACAAATTAAATTTTTAAAAAAATTAAAATCAAGAATGGGTCTTGTGAAATGAGGTGCATGGTGTTTAGACGGTATTGTATCTTGCGAGCAAATGCAAGGAAAGCTTGGGAAATCAACAAACGACTCCATGGTTAAGTCAACTAAGAAAAGCTTTAAAGACCAAGACTAAAAAAACCACGCCAAATTGCTTGGAGTCTTCTTCCTACTTTCAAAGTAAATTATTTTGATGCATTTTTTATTCTTGGGATTTTGGATAGTGAAATGATAAATCAGCCTGTTTCAGAAGATAGAAAGGATTCTCCATTAAAAAAATAAAAGACAGAACCTCTGCTTCCTGACCGTGTCGTGGCGGTGGCTGTCTACTATTTCTTCAGCAAGTAGAAGAGGTCTGTTTCATCAAAATTAAAGAGTTCATCATCGTCGCAGATTCGCTGGCTCTCATTCCAAAAAATGTGGAAATCTGACAATCCCATTCCATTTGGCAGTTACTGTGATGACTCTCTCCACATTATTTGCAACGGCAGTTTTAAGCCCTCGTTTCTGCGGTTTGGGGGTGCAGAAGGAGTCAACAAAACCGAGAAGATGAAACTTACGAGCTTCTTTTTGAATTTTTTAATATTAATTATTTTTCAGAACTTTTTAGTTTTGAGTTATCGCATATTTTACGCCTGTAAATGTGCAGTATAACGATATAATAGTTGCAGTACTCTGATAATTTGAATTCACATAAAAAGTTTTTTTAATATTAATTATTTTTTAAATTTTTTTCTATTTTCAATTATTGCAAATTTTACGCCTGTAAATGTGTAGTATAACGATATAATAGTTGTAGTACTTTGCTAATTCGAATTCACATAAAGAGTTTTTTAATATTAATTATTTACAAAACTTTCTCTATTTTGAATTATTGCAGATTTTACGCCTGTAAATGTGCAGTATAACAATATAATAGTTGCAATACTCTACTAATTTGAATTTACATAAAGAGTTCCTTCTTTCTAACATCAACGAAAATTATTATTGTGTAGAAATATGCATTTTTTTTATGCATGTATATTTGCATTTTTATATATAAATAGTTACAGGGTTGTTCATGCTTTAAATTGTATAAAAAAATATATTTTTATTAATAAATAAGTCAACTTTTTATTTACTAACTTTTTAAATTGCTTAAAACTTGAAATCATGAAGAAAATTAAAATTAATTTTGAGATGCGATAATTTATAGATACAATTCCATAAAACTAGGAAGGAAGTAGAAGTTAATTTTAAAATATAGTATTTTAGGAATGAAATCCCATGAAATTAGGGGAAAAAATTGTGCATATATAATTTTAGTCACAAAAAAGAAACCAACCAAATATTCCAACTTTTTCTTCAACAAAATGCAACATTTATCTTAAAATAATGCAACTTTTTTAATTACGGAATAATGTGGTAGCTAGGTTAAATATTTAAAAACCGTCGTTCATGCAACCACATCCCATTAAATTCGGTAGGAAAATATGTGAGAATATTTAATTTAATGTATAAAGACACTAATACTCTTACATGCAAATTTTTAACTCTTTTGCTGCATCGAATTTTTAAAAAAATAGGAAATGATCTTGTGCGTTCATACAATTAATTAATGATCCAGATCAGGTCTTATTTCACATCTAAAAGGTGGTTGTCACTATAACGCACCCGTATATATATATATATATATATATATATATATATATATATATATATAGTTGTGTTCAAATCCGAACTAAATACCATGAATGAACAGTGACCTAAGATCCGATTCCATTTTATTGATCTGATTGCTGAATTAATGACACGTGGCAGATAATTTTTTTATTTATTTAATTGAAAGGGTGTTATGGGAAGAAAATATTATGATAATTTTTGGTAGATTTTATATAATAGGCAGTTACCTAATTTCATGCTAAATCAAATATTAAACATATCTTTCTAAATTATTTTTTATTTATAAACATGCTCAATGTGGATTAAACAAAAACCCTGCTGATCATTCCAAATCCTCTCTCTCGCCACCCCCTTCTCCACCGTCACCCAGCCCCTCGCCACCCCCTTCTCCATCGTCACCCAACAGCTCCTCTACAGTCGAAGCGGTTGAGTTTCACCAGCAACTAAACAGCGGTGTCTCTGTAGGATGAGCTGTCCACGGGAATCAATTGATTGAGTTCCTCCTTGTTAGGGTTTTGGATGAACTGTGAGAGGCAGCAATGAACTCGGGCTTCCACAAACTCGGCGCCTCGATCATTACAGTCGTCGAAAGAGTTTTGTGTGTGATCGTCCCTGCTAACGGGTAAATGATACGATCCTCGCCAGAAGGTCTAGATTGCAGCCTAGGAACTCGAACGAATTGACTCATACACGACACGGAAGCAAATTAGAATTGATAAGATGGAAAGATCCAACAACACCTTTGGATTCGAAAACCTTCAAGTACCGTAGCCCAGATTGAAATCTCCTACGACCCAAGAAGCGGATTGACCCAACAATGATGGCTATACGTGAAGACATCACTAACAGATATGACTGTCCGATTGATTAGTCGAGATTGAAACCATATGGATAGTATAAAATTTCAAAAATTGAGCCTTCAGGAAATAAAGGAGAAAACTTCACAATTTTTATTAAATCTGAAATCTGAATTAATCGTTCAATAACAAGGCCTATATATAGGCAAACTCAAAACCTAATCTAATAAGGAATGTAAATTAAAAAATTAAAGCTAAATAATTTGAAATTACTGAATAAAATAAGGCCTAACATATTGACCCAAAAAACTGACTAAATTAAACTAAGCCCAATCATTTCACATAATTAAATTAATAATTTTTTGATCTTCATTTAATTCTTCCAGCATCGAATCCTTGAACATATTTGCAGCCCAAATGTCTTTAATCAATAAACTCAATCCAGCCCTCAAAGTCCTTGCTCGAGCTCTAGTCATCGGCCCACTCAGAATGTAGACTGGATCGTCTCTCACAGCTACTACTTGGGCTCCATCATTCCCCTCCTCTTCAAGAGGATTTATCCTCAAATCCAAGTTGTCTCCTAGATCAAAAGGACTTAAATCAGCAACATTAAATGTAGCACTAACATCATACTCACCTGGTAAGTCCAATTTGTATGCATTATCATTCACTTTCTCCAACACTTGGAAGGGACCATCTCCACGAGGTAAAAACTTTGATTTCCACTGCAAAGGAAACCTCTTCTTTCGCATGTGCAGCCAAACCCAATATCCAGGCTCAAACAACACCTTCATGCGCCCTTTATTTGTTTGCTTGACATACTGCTCAGTACGACGCTCTGTGTTCTGCATCGCCTTCTCATGAATCTGCTTCACAAAATCAGCTTTTTCTGCCCATCAAGGTTGTTAGTAAACTCTTGCACAGGTAAAGGAGATAAATCCAAATGAGTCAAAGAATTAAATCCATACACAATCTCAAAGGGTGAAAATTGAGTAGCAGAATAAACTGAACGATTATAAGCAAACTCAACATGAGGCAAACATTCTTCCCAATTCTTAATATTCTTCCTAAGTACAACTCTCAACAAAGTAGATAAAATCCTATTCACTACCTCAGTTTGACCATCACTTTGTGGATGACAAGTAGTAGAAAACAACAACTTAGTCCCTAACTTACACCACAAAGTCTTCTAAAAGTACCTCAAGAACTTAGAATCTTTATCAGAAACAATTGTCCTAGGAATATCATGCAATCTCACAACTTCCCTAAAGAACAAATTAGCAACATGAGATGCATCATCAGATTTATGACAGGGAATAAAATGAGTCATCTTAGAAAACCTATCAACAACCACAAAAATAGAATCACTACCACGCCCAGTACGTGGCAAACCTAGCACAAAATCCATAGAAATATCCACCCAAGGTACAGTAGGGATAGGCAATGGGGTATACAATCCATAAGAACTAGACCTAGACTTGTTTATAAGTAATGCATCTACCACAGATCCTCTCAAAATCACGTTTCATGCGAGATAAAAAGAAATGCTCATGCAACATAGCCAAAGTCTTGACAATACCAAAATGACCCATCAAACCACCTCCATGTGACTCTAACAGCTATAAGTCACGTAGAGAATACCTAGGAATGCATAACTTATTTCTCCTAAACAAAAATCCATCATGCCTAAAATATTCACCACTAGCAGATGACACACATGCGGCATATACATCACCAAAATCCTCATCAGAAGCATACAAACTTTTAATGCATTCAAATCCAAGCAACTTAGCATCTAAAGTTGAGATTAAGGCATACCTCCGAGATAATGCATCAGCCACCACATTTTCCTTACCTTGCTTGTATTTGATGACATAAGGAAAGGTCTCTACAAACTTCATCCATCTTGCATGCCTCTTATTCAGCTTGTGCTGCCCCTTCAAGTATTTCAACGACTCATGATCGGTGTGAATAATGAACTCCTTAGCCCACAAATAATGCTGCCACGTTTTCAAGGCTCTCACGTACAACTCCTTAAGATCATTGTTATCTTTATTCAATATCATTGTATGAATAATTAAAACTATTTATACATTCAATGATAATAGATTAGTGGAAGTTGAAACCGCACCCAATAAATAAGCCGGAAGATTTTATTTCACCTTGCAGTTTATCACACTTTGACAGAATTGCCTTACAATGACACACAAAATCATAAACAATGATAACGATTAACTTAAAATCATGGTAAAACATTAATGAAGTTGAGAGTTAATTATGAAATAGATCGTGGTGCATTTTTTTTGGTAAAATTCTAGCATTCTCCTATTTAGTATCATATTATTTTGAACTATAATTACACATGTACGTAGCATGATTAACTTTTATACATTATAAATATAATAAATTTACAATTACGCGATGTGTGAATTGAATAATATCTCATTTTGTAGTATTTAGATATAACTAACAAAATTATATATTTATATATTTTTTAATAATTTGTAGAATAAATACAATTTTTATTAATCTACATTTATGTTATAATTTTGTTAGATTTTATTATATATTTATATTGTAACATAGGAAATAAAAAAAATATATCAATGTTGATGTAATGTTTTTGAGCGGAAAAATGGTACAAGTATAATTATGTAAAATTACTCTCATTTAGTATATCAATAGACTAGATTTACACCCGTGCATTGCACAAATATATATATATATAGGGGAGTGATCATATAAGAACTCCCCTTACCATGTGAAAATAAGAACTAATCTCGGCCATCCAATTGGTGATCCAACGCTCAAGACTAAATAAATCTCGTCTGCATTATAGTGTAGTAAAACATGCATTAAAGGGTAATTTTGTAATATTTTTTTTTTCTCCTCTAAAATTATCCTAAATCTTTAAATGATCATATCTCGTTCGATTTAGATTATTTTTTAATGTATCATATATCAAATTAAAGGTAATTTAAACGAAATCCCTATTGCATATGTTTCGATTAAAAAATCATCGTAAAAAATGAAAATTTATGATTATATGCATAATTCTCGTAACAGTACACGAATTCTTATATAATGACTGGAGTTGCACAATATAATGCATGAAGTTGTATTATATAATGCAGAATATTATAGATAAAATGCAATATATTTTTTCCAGCGAGATCAACAAAAAAATTAAAATTCATTATCTTTGCATACTATAGAAAATATTATAGTTGTTATAAAAGTTGATCATACAATACTTGTTTTTAATTATGTATTTTTTTTGTTATGTTATATAAAAATATATTATTATATTATATAATGCATGTTTGTTAGGTATATAATGAATGTTTGTTTGGTATATAATGCATGTCGATGTCAAAATAATGCGATCCACGGAGTATCGGTATATCTTAAAAATGAAGTTCACATGATAGACATTCAAATATTTATTCTAACAATAATTTTAAATAGTTTGATGTACGAATAAGAATTTATATATGACAATAATCTTTGAGAAAATTAATGATAGATATGTTTCAATCTTAAAGATTAGAGAATTCTCCTTATTTATAATTTTCCATATTAATTAAGATATTTTCCATATCAATTTTGATATGAATATCTTATATTTAGTGCATATAGTTATATTTATCTCTCTCTTAAAATTATAAATATCATAATTCTCTTAATTTAAAATTATTTTTTAATGTACCAAAATAATATGATTTTATTATTTTTTAACTAAATCTCTATTGCACTTGTTTAGTGGGAGTAAACTATGTAACAAATGAAAATTATTAATCTTATGCACAAATCAAATAACTTATGTATTATAATGTAAGTAAAATAATTTTGCTCTAAAATAAAAGTAATTAATACACTATAGTTCCGATTAAAAAATCATCGTAAAAATAAAAATTAGTGATTATATGCATAATTCTGGTAACAGTACATGAATTCTTATATAATGAATACAATTGCACAATATAATGCATGAAGTTATAGTATATAATGCAGAATATGATAGATAAAATGCAACATATTTTTTCAAGCAAAATCATCATTCATCATTAAATTTGCACCTGTTATGCATTATAAGTAATAACATATGCATTATAATGAAAGTACTATAATTTTTCTCTAAAATAAAAGTAATACCATATATAATGCATGAATTAATACCGTATAATGATAGTAATATTGTTCTAAAATAAGAGTAATACCCTATTATAATGCAGGAAGATGTTTGTTAGGCATATAATGAATGTTAGGTATATAATGCATGTTTTCTAGGTATATAATGCATGTTTCTTATGCATATAATGCATGTTTGTAAGATATATAATGCATGTCGAGGTTGAATATGCAAACATAATCTTAAATAAGTACAAAATGACAAAAATACCCTATAATGCAGGGTTTTTGAGATAAAATGCCCGAAAAATTTAGTAAAATCCTGAGCGTTCATTTATCAAAATCAATGGCGAGGATTGATTCTTATTTCTTATGGTAAGAGTGGTTGTCACTGGATCGCATCCATATATATATATATAATTTTTCTATATTATTCATCCAACTATATATAAATATTTGATGAAAACCAAAATAAGTAGATGAAACACAAAGCTTATAAACATAAGAGCTTGTTTTACAAAATTAACCTATCAAAAAAGTATATTTGCATTATTTTTATTAGCAATTTAATTGTATTGTTTTAAAATAGAAAGAAAGATAAAATAGTGAAAATGTAATATTTTACTAAAAAATGATACGTATGATTTTGTTGAAATTGTTATTATTGTTTATTGAAATATATGTATATATTATAATATAAAAACGTATAAAATTAAACAAAATTAAATAATTAAATAAAATTGATAATTTTAAAAAATTATATATCTTTACATTTTCTGATTTTTTAAAAATATTATTTAACATTTTTTCATCAATAATACATTTAATATATTATAATATAAATTTAATAAAAATAAATACATCAAACACAAATTTTATGAGATTTTATATAAATATTATCTCATAAAAATATTATATATTGTCCCTTGTTCGTGTTGCAGTGGTAAAAAAACTCTATATACTAGTATTGCACCCACGCGATGCGTGGGAGTTTTAATTATTTATATTATAATATTAAATTTAATATTTTATCTGCATGCAAGAATATAAATATTTAATATGTGTAAATTGAATGATAATACATGTAATTATTTAGTGTATATGTCATATTATAGTGTCATGTATTTATTTTGATTAATTTGTAAATTTTATTTTTATTAGCCTAAATGCTAGTTTTAATTTATATAATATTTTATTTTTAAATGAGAATACATTATTTATATGGGAGGGGATGTCTCAATGTGACTGTAACACATTTTTAATTGATCATAAGCCGATCGTTTAACCACTTGCGCTTCTAAATTGAGATTTATATATTACTCCCTCAGTCTCATATTATTAGTCTCCAATTGAAATGACAAGATAACCAATATTTGTGAGTGTAGTGGAATTAATATTATATTAATGAGTGTGAAAAAGTTTACCATTTTACGAAATGAGACTAATAAATAGGACATACAAAAAAGGTAAGTGGGACTAATAAATTGGTACGGAGGGAGTATTTTCTTAATATTGATGAATTTCAATTCAAAATTTATGATTTTAATGTTAAATAATTTTCACTATGTTTTATTATGTGGAAGACAGTCAATATTTTTAATATTGAAAAATTTTAAATTGTAAACATTTCAGTAAAAAATATTTTTTAACGGAATAGATTAATTAATATGAGAAAATAGAGAACCTTCTAGATAAATATTTTCATTAATCTTCTTTTAATATTAATTCAATATTTTCTTAGATAAATTTTAATTTTAATATTCAACTCTTCTACTTTCCACTTCATTCATTTCATTATTCATTCACTTTATTTTATGTGACTATCAATCTATCTCCTTCATCCACCTTATACCTTCATTGATTGTATATTTTTTTAAATAATTTCTCTAACCTTGAAATAATTATTCTTAAATTCACATAGTTTCAAACTTTTAGAATTTCGAAATTCAACATAAAATTAAAATATTAATATTCTTTTGTATAGTATATATATCAAATAATTTTTCAAAATAGTTTTCAAACATGGTTATTTTAATTTATTGTCATTAAGCCAAAGTATAGACCAACAACCTAACTTGAGAATTAATATTCAGATTTTCTGCATCAATTTATTGTAAAATAAAGTGTTTTGTGCTGCTTCATTATATTCACCACACACCTAGCAAATTAAAATGAATTTACTATCACTTTTCTTTAGTATGTAGCCTTTGGGCACTTGCCCTCCATAAACATTTTTCTCTCTTTATACTAAGTGATATAATTTTTATTTGTCTCCTTGAAACAATATATTTTAGATGTTGATGTGTGATACATTAATTCAACTTGCATTATAATGTGATATTCTAATAAGTTTTAAATTTTTATCTTATTTACATTCTGTGTGATTATTATTTTTGTTTATTTAAAATATAACATGGTTTGTCAATAATTTTTATTTTTCGTTTCATTTATTTGTTCTTTTTTCTTTAAAACTTTCTTCCTCTCTTCGTCTCATCACTTTATCTCCTCTCTTTACAACTTTGATCACTTTATATGTTATTAAGTAATTAATAAGAACTAAGACTAACTACACTTCCATTTCCTGTAATCAAATATAAATTACATTTTCATTTGCAGATGTTATTTGACTTGTCAAATGTATCAAACTTTATATTTTTAGATTTATGAATTTTTGTTCATTACGTAAAATCTGCTGATAACATAATTATAATTGTAATATAAAAAATTTCCATTTGTGAACATTTCAATTGTCTCCTTCTTTGTTTATTTCTCAAAAACTTTAATCACTGTAGAAGATATTTACATCTATGATCATTTGTTTAACAAAATATTATGAATGTCATAGAATAATCACAGGAAAACTAATTTATATGAAATAATTATTTTATAGAAGGTAAAACACAATGTAAATGAACCAATTTAATCATAAACACCAAATTATAATGTTTGCATCTAGTAAATAAAAAAAGGAAAAAACATTATATACATTTTCAGTGTACTCAATTTATTCCTTCTGACATACCTTAAAAAACTCATTTCTTTATCAATATCACTATCTCTTCTTTATAATTACATGAAAATATACAAAAATCTAAATAAAAAATATAATTTTTTTTTTTGAAATATTCTGCAGTGAATGAGAGTTTTATTGAGTAGTGAATGAGAGTTTTATTTTGAGAGAATCTTATTCAACATCTGATTGAGCAGCTGCATGGACATCAAAAAGGTTTTGTATCAATTATGTTGGATGAGATCGTTGGTTGAGTAATTATCCTACTTGAGAGGCTACATGAATTTACAATAAGCTAAACTCGCAGTTGCGGAATAACTTGCTCGAGCCGAGCCGAAATCTTGTAAGAGTAACCTCTATTCAACAAAAAGTGTATGAATCAATCAATACAACCTAGCTAATAATTACATGTATAAGCCGAAATATAAATGAAAATGTAAAAAAAGCTATTGGGATTTCTCATTACAAATACTAACTACAATACATGAGTAATTTATGCCTAGTGTATTTATACTATTTAGTGTGGCCATATTTTAGTAAATAATTAAATGATTCCATAAATTATGTTAATTATTTTTATAAAATATGTAATTGCATTTATTTCGTTTATGAATGCTATATCATTCCATCACTACGTACTTAACATAAATATTAAGGTACTTAACATAAATATTAAGGTGGAGGGTAGATTTTTTAAAAATCAATTGGTTACCTATATAATTGATTTTATATGAAAAAGGAAATGATTTTATGCATCTTTAATTATAAATTAATATTTTGAATCTCTCACTATAACTAATAACTTGATATTGTGCATCTCTAAATATAAATAAATTTCCAATCAATTACAACTATTCCCCTAAAAATAAACATCAAACTTCTATGGATATTTTAACTTTCCCAAATTAGTTAATTAATAAATTGATAGAGATCCAAATCAAATTAAACTTGCTAATATGATCAAATATTTCAATTAATTTGTTTGTGAGAGATTTTCGTCCACAATATGGAGCATAAATCTCATATTTATCAGATCCATTTTTGTTTCCTTTAGTGTGTGGAGTCATGATTTATGTGTTTCCATAAAAATAGCTCAACTATTAGTCAATTAATATAATTAAATATTTTAATGCATAAATCATATGGATAATACATTAATATATATATATATATAATTCCGATTTTTTTTTTAAAAAAAAATTGTATATAATAACTTTTTTTTTCTTATTGCTACTTTAGTTGAAAATTATAAATTAAATAATTAAATCATGCATTCAAATTATATTTATAATTAAATTAAGTTAAATATTTTTATTTAAATTAATAAAATCTATAAGTCGAGTAGTAAATTTTTTTTTATCAACGTTCATTTATTGAAATTATTTCATTAATTGATAAAATCAACATCCAATCTTCATTTATATTTGTAAAATTAATTATATTTGGAATATCATTAAAATTGTTTTCTAATTAATGAACTCAGTAGTTAAATTAATGAACAATTAATGCAAGTGAATACTTCCATTTTTTCTCTCCGGTATTGTTTTAATATATACTAGTATTGCACCCCACGCGATGCGTGGGAATTTTAGTTACTTGTATTGAAATAATATGTATTTTCAATGTGTAAATTATAAAATTGTATGATAACATATATAACATGAATTAATATATTGTTTATAATGACACTCATTTTATTTACTCTGATTGATTTATTAAATTTCATTTTATAAGTCTCGTATGAGTTTCTAATTCAAGACAATGTTTATATATCATTTTCTGGAATATATATATATATATATATATTAATTTGTTGATATTGATAAGTATTATTTCATGGTTTATTATTTATTAGTGTTTGAAAATTTTTAGTATTTTATTGCTAAAAATCCTGTTAACCTTTCATTTCTCTTTTTTCTGTCAATATTTTAGAACCAAAACAAACTATTATAATTGTTGTAGTGATGTAAGTTATTTCTTTACATCATTGGAGAAATATTTGACCATATGCATGAGTACACATACTTTATGCACAGTAAACTTAGACCTGGAACTCCATGACATGCAATTTGACTTGTTACTCTCAAATGTGTTGGAAATTTATACACCCTATCTCACTCTCTTGACAACTTTTACTATACTTAATTATGATATTATAATATGGTGGTTATTTTTCATTTTATTGATACTCCCTTCGTCCTGCCCGAATTGTTACACTTATCAAATCGGGCGTCTCAAATGAATTGTCACATTTCTAAAAATGATAATTTTTTCACACTCAACAATAAAATATTAATTCCACTTATACTCACAATCCTTAATTCCCGTGTCAAAAAGAAATGTAACAATTCTGCTGGGACGAAGTAGTATTATTTATGAGGCTACATAATAATCTCAATTATGTTAGCTTTCGTGCGATATTATTTTTATCACCGACATTGCACATACTTCATAGTAGCTCGATATAGAATCGTACTATTTCCATGTGTTGTGAGTTTTCTTATACTTAAATAACGTCACTATTTAAATTCCTCGTTACGAAGCTCATATTTTCCCACAGACTGTAGCATCAACACTTAAGTTTCGATTCTCATTAATTTGTTTTTTCCATTTTGTAATTCTCTCCACTTTGTTTTATATGACCGATAATACATTTATTTTTCCACCTTGTCCATCTATTAATTGCATTATTCCAAAATAACTTATTTAATATTGAAATAAATATTAACAAATTCACATGCGGTTCAAACATTTCCAATATTTTTAACAGTATTATGTGATACATCTTATCATTTATATAAAGAATTAGTATTTAATTAAATAAAATAAGAAAAAAAGTTGATTGCATTTGTATTTGGTCATTTGCTATTTCACATTAATTATTTTGTGATCATATAGCAGTTTGATTTAATACTCGTCCATGAATTATCTTATTTTTTAAAATTAGTAGATTTTCTTAAATATTGAATGTCATATAGATATATATCCGATTTGCTATTATGTGTGCGACCATTTTGTGATTTCTTTTAATGTTTATTATTTATTTAATAATAGTGATATTTCTTATTCATTTTTTATATTTGAAACTATTTGTATCCATGATTATATAATTGATATTTATAAGTTTATAATTATGTATATATTATTTCCTTGATTAATAAAAATCATGCACTCAATCTGATTGATATTTCTGAGTGAATAATATTCTTTTTATTATTTATTTCATTTAATAGTATTTTTAATCAAATTTCTTATTATTTCAAATGATTAATAAAATCGATATTTAAATAAACAAAATCACAAAATAAGATTGCTATTATTTTTAAAAATATCTTGTGGTTTCATTTTATAATTTTATTAATTATTTAGATACAATTGGTTGCTATTTCGCTTCAATTCATTTACGGCCACATTACAATTTAATTTAATACTATTTTATAAATCCTTCTCTTTTATATTGATTATTTATTGAGATATTCTTTATACTTATTTCAATTCAATTATATGTTCAGTTATTATCATGTTCATGATAGCTTAGAAATTTCTTGTAACATTTTTTTTGTTTTACATAATATTATACGCTTTAATATTTTAAGTAATCTTCTTCCATAGGTAATAAAAAAATTTGCATTCAATCTAAATCTCATTAAGAGAATCGTGAAATTAGCTTAATTGTATTACATGGATAAAAAAGTTGCATAAAAACTCAAACGACATAAGAAAAGTACTGAAGTGGAGATAAAGAAATAAATGAAATATGATATAAAAAAAATCATGCAAATGTAAACTACAATCATGTGTTGATCTTACATTGAAATATAAAATTTCGAACAAATATTCATTCTTTTATTTTGGTCTTCCTCCTTACAAAATATTCTTCATTATTTGAATCTAAATATGAGACCTAATAATATGATCTACAATAACAACAAAATAAAAGAAGACTAATCTATACAAAGAAGAATAATTAAAATTTTCATTTGAGATGAAATAGAGAACTTGTGAAATTTAAAATATGAGACTCATATTTATAGAGCCAATATAAAAATAGAAGGTTCAAAATTTGATCATATCATGCCATGATTTAAGGATGGTGTTTAATTTGATAACTTATTCAAAATTCATGATGAATTTGTTTCCTTAATTAATAAAATCATGTATTCAATTTATATTTATAAATCAACTAAATTTGGAATATTGTTGACCATATCAATTGTAATCTCCTAATTGATATGTTGATTTGATAATTTTAAATTGATTAAGATTAACTAAACTTATAAATCTAGTAAGCATTAACGTACTAATTAATAATCTCAATATATTGATATAATTTTATTTTACATTTAATGTCTATCATTTTAAAATTAAATATAAATTAAATTTATTCGGATTTTAATATAAAGCAACTTAGGAATCATTCCATATAAACATTATATTCATAAAAATTTGAAATTATTGTTGCTTAATTAATAATAGTTAAGAAAAAATTATTTAATCTAATTATATGTTCTCATAAAATTACGTTATTATCAAACTAATTAGTGATTTTAAATTAAGTATTATCTAAAATATTTTAAAATATTAAATAAATTTTAAAAAATAATTAAATCTTTAATATATGAGTGACAAATCCAATTATTTATAAATATTTCCAAAATATCAAAACTTAATTTTGAATTGTATTGTATGATTGAAAAATACTTTACTTAATAATTAATGAACTATGATGTTCAGTTAATGAATCATTAATGCAACTGTAATTATCATATAAAATATCCGGTCTTATTTTAATATAGATAATATATAGATATAGATATAAATATTTCCTAAAATATATAGGTTAATTATAGGGAAATAATAATTAAGAAAAAAATAATCTAATTGATTTATACATATTCCGCTAAAATATATAGATTAATTATAAGATTTAATTGTGTACCCCAATTTCCATAAAGTTCACATTTTAATATTGAAGAATCCCTATAATGAATTTAATTCAATTTAAGATATATATATATTCCTACAAAAAATTGACGCGTATTCTTCTAAAATCAATCTAATTTATTTGTAATTCATTTATACATATTCTCCTAAAATATATAGATTAATAATTTAGGAAAAATCAATCTAATTGATTTCTACATATTTAATGAAAAAATTATGAAAATACAAAGTGAAATAAATATAGAATGTTTAACACAATAATTAATGAAGTGAGTAGTCCATTTAATGAACCATTAATGCAACTGAAACTTACCATATATTACATCCGGTATTGTTTTAATATATATATAGATGATCAATAAGGTCATGAGTTCGAGCTTTCATGAGGACATGTAGGGTGTGTGTGTTTAATTAATGTTAAAAACACTCTACTTAGACCACAAATAACAGCAACCACCATGTCATAGGTCTCTTGACACATAAGCACCACCTAAGTAATTCTAAAAATAAAAAAATAAAAAATCCCTCAATTTTCTTAGTTAGTGGTCGACCAAGGACCAAGAGACACCACACTATTGTGTGGGTCCTATATGGAATTCTTTTTTATTTTTTATTCATGAACCAATGAAATAATGATACATGTCACTATTCTATTGGTCACATAATTTTTTTCAATATATTACTAAAATTGTTATATCTTTTAAATAATAAAATAAAAATAAATAAAATATATACCAAAATTTATAATTTTTTATTCTCTACAAATAGAGTCTAATATTGATATATATATATATATATATATATATATATATATATATATATATAATATTCTCTACCAAGATTGTGATATTATATATACTAGAATTGTACCCGTTGCACGAAAATATATTTTAACTTTAATATAAGATAATATAATTATTTTTAAATTTATATTTTATTGAAATAAACTTAATATTATATCTATTTTTTACATATTAAGAAAAATATTTTAATATTTAAAAAACTGTATAAAGAATACTAAATAAAAATATATTTATAAAATATTAATTGTATTCATCTGATGACAAAGCAAAAATATTTTTTCAATTGAAAAATAATAGAGTATATTCTAAATTGCATTATAACATAAATTCGCTATATATTAGTTGCATGACTTTCATAATTTTTTAATTTATAATATTTTAGCTTAGATATATTTAATTCATCTATGTTATCTCCCATATTGAGATCTATCAAGCTTTCATATTATCCAAAATACATGTTTATAATGAAAATGTATAAATCCTAAATTTTATATTGAAAAAATAATCATGAATTTATTTAATATATCTTATTTGGTTTGACACGTTTTTCAAAAATTTTGGAGGGAGTTTCCTGGAACTCCTTTAGTATATTATATAGATAGGAAATATATTATTCTCAAATTATATTATTTTGTAGCAATGAGATTATTATTATTTTCTTTAAGAAAATATATTATTCTTTAATATATATATACTATTCTCTACTAAAATTTAAAGAGTATTATATATACTATTCTTTAAAATATATTTTTGTGTGTATTATTACCAATTTTCATATCTTCTCATATTTAAAATGCAATGTTTGTAGTTATAAAATATTTGTTAAGTTTTGATAAGGTATTTAACTTGTATATAGTTTTTTATTGGAATTAATATATATTTATTTTAATTGAATGGTTAAAATTAATTCTATATAAATTATATATGTTTTAAATTAAAATAATATATATATATATATATGTATATATATATATATATATATATATACATATTGTGTGGTTGGGTGGTTGAATGGTCATTGATAAACTTGACAAAATATTGTGGTTGAGTTGGAGTGATGTGGAAGTGAGAGAAACTAATAAAATATAATAAAGATTGGGTGGTTGGGCCGATTGCTGATAAACATAGTCTTATCTCTTATGACCAATATATCACGAGTTCGAGCTTTCATGAGGACATGTAACGTGTTTGTGTTTAATTAATATTAAAAAATTTTAAAAAAATATTATATTTGTATTACTTTGAAAAATAATAATTAATAAGATATACTATTTTAAAAAAAAATAATATATCAAATATAATAAAATAAAAGTATAAAAAAATTTGGCCGGAGTAACTATTTTTCACTACTTTTATTTTAATATATAGATAGATTAGATTAAATTTTGATAATATTTAAAAGATATCACTAACAGAATCGGCCCATAGAATTGGCCCAATATCAGGCCACTGAAAAAACACAAACTTTAGCAAGTACATAATCGTTGGACGTTGCCGAGTTTACTCAACATGGCGGCCGTTCAATCTGGAGGCGAGATAATGAGAGAAGGGACAGAAGCAAGCTGTCATACGGCCACCACGGCGACGTTGACGGAAGAGAGAGAGGTAACGACTAGAGAAGAGAGAGATGAAAGCCGAGAGGGGGCGGGGAGAGTAGAGGTCTCGGAGGGCGAAGAAGAAGAAGAAGAAGAGGAGGAGGAGGAGTTTTCTCTGTCATCAGATTCAGATATAGAGGAGGCGTTGGATTTTTTGGATTCTAGAGATGATGCTGAAGGCGGAATACTTGATAGCTCCTTCACGCCGCAACACACGCGGCGGCCCAACGCTCACGGTGGGCTCCACTCACGTCCGAATAACTCCTCGCTTCAGCCCATTTCGAATAAGTCGCAGAAATTGACTAGTCGGATCAGGGCTTCGCCGTTGGAGGTATTTTTCGTATCAGTTGGTGAATATATCTTGTGGGTTTTGTGAGGAAAGGGATAAAGGTTGGATTTTTTTGTTGAATTTCGGTGTTTTTGTCTGCTCTGTTTGGGCGTTCGTGATTGATAAATATTGTAGGTGCTCTGTTTTGGAGTTGAATTGGAAACATATAACTGTCTGTCATATCTATGTATTTAATTGGAATCTTGAGTCTATATTGCTTAAAGTATTTCTGTGATGATTAGATAGCGGCTTGGTTTTTTTAATTGTTGGCCCTTTCGGTGATTGATTGTCTAGTTTCAATTGTTATTTGGTGCTGGTTGGTTTTGATGAGCTGATTGGTATGCAGGAGTGGGAAGGAAGGTTTGATGTTGGCATGTCAAACTCTGTTACCACTGCTATTCGTGGGAGTGTTCGCGATATGGCTATTGGTAAGACTAAAACAACTGAGAAAGCAGATCGTGCAACTGTTGAGCAGGTAAATGGTGTATGATAGAAAATTATTGAGGCACAAGTCAATAGGTTTTCCTTTATGCATTTCTTTCGTTTGAACCCGTGTTTCATCATGATTAGTTTCATTATTGGGAGCTGATTCTAGCGCCATTTTGCTTGGCATTACTGTGATTGTGTGATCATCGTTGATCTTTAGTGCAACCAGTTGCATTATTATATGGACTTTATGTTATGTCTAATAGTCTCTTCTTCTTGTCAGGCAATTGACCCTAGAACCCGTATGGTTTTATTCAAGATGCTTAATCGGGGTGTATTTAATGACATAAATGGCTGCATTTCAACTGGAAAAGAAGTAAGTGTATTATCCTTTTCTGTTCCCTGTTGATGAGTCCTTTTATTTCTTATTTTGCAATTGGTCTTACCTGTCATGTTATTCAGTTAGTGTATTACACTTTTCTGTTCCCTGTTGATAATTCTTTTTCGATCTTTTCTTTCATGAAGATGCAGTTTGAGCTTCTTTGTTTTTTTTGAACCTCATTTTGTTTGTTTTGTGCTCCCAACAGGCTAATGTTTATCACGCCACTAAATCTGATGGTCAGGAACTGGCAATCAAGATTTACAAAACATCAGTTCTTGTATTCAAGTATGTCTATCTTTTCAACCCCATCTACTTATTTTGCCATGTCCTTAATGTTAATCTTATTACTGAATGGAACTATCTCTGAATTCTTATATTTTATATAGAAAATGGGAAATGATTCCTGAATGTATTTCAACGTTTTTTTCTCTCATTTTCAACCCTTCAAAGAGTTAATAATTTATATGGATATGCAAGAGTGTTTTATAGACCAAGATTCTTGAGAGGAAAGATCCATGTATTACTTTTGAACATAGAATTAATTCTAAATCCAAAACCAATATTTTGAAATGTAAAAGTAGTCTTCAATGTATTACTATTTTTATTACAAAGTATGACTCGGTCTTCTATTCTCACATATTTTTGTCAGTTAGATGATCTCACATGAAACCTATTGATCGTCAATTATGTTCCCTGAAAAATTACTATATGTCTTGATATTTTCTGATTTCTTGCTGTACTTTTCTAACTGTTTTTTTATAGCTAATTATTCTAACAATAATGACATGATTCCTTATCTCCAATTAAAACCAACAGGGATAGAGATCGCTATGTACAAGGTGACTACAGGTTCAGACATGGGTATTGCAAGCACAACCCTCGAAAAATGGTAAAGACATGGGCTGAGAAAGAAATGAGGAATCTTATGAGGTAATCTTCATGATACTGTGTCTGTAAGGTCAAATGAGGGAAACATTGAAGTTCTATTATGCACTTCAATGACATCAAAGTTCCTTAAGACATTCGTGTCCAGCATATATGTATTCATTGTTTTTTTTCTCATGATTTCACTCTTGCTGAATCTGAAGGCTTAAAGCAGCAGGAATAAGGTGTCCAACTCCACTGCTTTTGAGACTCCATGTCCTGGTGATGGAATTTATAGGTACTTTTGACAAGCTTGGTCATTGTGGAATCTACGTTGCATGAATTTATTTCTTATCAGATAGTTTAGTGATAGCTGGTTGTACTATTCTCATTTAATAGATAGAAATAGATTGTAAGATCATGATATCCCCGAAATGCATTCTCTATTGCAGAAAATAAATTGTCCGAGTTCCACTTTTCTTTGGATTTTCCTGTACATGATATTATAGTTATTCTGATAATCTCTTACACTCTATGCCTCAAAACACTCGGGTGCCTGACTGGTGCTGTATATTTCGACCCTCAATCAACAAATAATTAGTCCAGATTGTGTGTCTAAAGATGTTTTTAAATGAGTTCAACATATTGTTAGTTTAAGTCCTGAAACATAAAATTTCTTCCGAGGGTGAATAACTTTTTGTGCTTAGGTTGAATAATGTCAGATTTTGTCATTTGGAAAGTCCTTCGGTTTGATTGAATCATTCCTCTTACACAGGCAAGGCAGGTTGGGCTGCTCCTCGGCTCAAGGATGCTGATTTGTCTAATGACAAGTTGCGTGAATGTTATCTTGAGGTAATCCTTGGTTTTGGTTTTATGTTCTTCATTTGTAGCTTTACACTTACAGACTGGTTTGATGACTATATAGAAGTCATCGGGCAGTTCAAGTACTAGGATAATTATTCATGCTCGCAAATCCCTCTATTTTTTAAAAACTTGCATGTGTGATTGACTGGTAGCTCCCTATCATCCTAGAGTAGTTATGATCTTACCATGGATTATTGGCCCCTTTACCCAGAAAGTACCTAGGATATGCGAGCTGTACACACTTCCGATTTCTGAATTGCTTCTTCAAATGGTCGATTTCTTATAATTAAGTGCTCAGAGAACCTCGTTTTGAAGTGTATTTAGACTTAGAGATCACCTGCTATTGTTCTAGGTTTCAATCTGATAAGTTATCTTCATGAACAGCAGCATTGCTAGTTTTCAGTAATGGCTGGACCTCTCGAACTTTATACTATTAAACTTCTTCAAGTCACGTTTCCTGTTGATGGTGCAAGTGCTTGTTTAAATGTTTTAAGTTTCCATTATAAAGCTAAAATGGTGTCTTTGCTTTTGCCGTGCCAGATGATTATGACAATGCGGACATTGTATCAGAAGTGTAAGCTCGTGCACGGAGACCTCAGCGAGTATAATATACTTCATTTTGAGGTGAGCTTTTTTCCTTTTCTTGCGTTTCGTATACCACTTTCTAAACTAGAGATAACTAGATTACTGATTTATTGTGTCATGCAGGGTCACTTGTACATAATTGATGTTTCGCAATCAGTTGATCTCGACCATCCTCATGCCCTCGATTTCCTTCGAGAGGATTGCATTCATGTTTCTGTATGTGCCTTCTACATTTCACTTCATGTTTGTGAGTTGCTTCTGTTCAAGCAAGGATATTAAATTAACTTATCGTCTTCACTTCCATGCAGGATTTTTTCAAGAAACATGGGGTTGCTGTTATGACAATACGAGAATTGTTCGACTTTATAGTCGATCCTACCATTGATGATGATTCCGTGGACAGTTATCTGGAAGAGGTATGAACTACTTGTATAATCTTCTTCTGAAATCACCTCTCTTTCAATTGCTCGAGAGAATCGCCCTTCTCATTAGTACGAGTATAATCTCCTACAGGTGCAGAAGAAGATTTTGGCTAGAGGCGATGTGATCTCTGCTGAGGAAGAAATTGCAGATTCAGTTTTTGTCCAGGTTTGTTTGTGATTCCACCACTCAATTTATGAGCAGCAGATAAATTACAGATTTACGAAACAGTTTCGCTTTTCATATCCAGACGTACATCCCGAAGACTTTGGATGATGTGAAGCACGCAGAGGAGGATGTGCAGCGCATCATCACCGGGAAGGACACCGGGGAAATGTACTACCAGACCATCACAGGTCTCAAGTCGGCCCTTTCTCTCAACAATTCTTCCCAAGCTGAGAATCAATGTGAGCTCGTGAACAAGGATCTCGTTAAGACAGCTGAGCCTCCTGGCTTGGCAGATGGGGAATCTGAAACTGAAACAGACGAAAGCGATGAAGAAGATTCTGAGGTTTCCTCTTCTGAAAGTGAGCAGACGCCGGCAGATAGGAAAACGGCCAGGAAAGAGAACAAGAAGAAAGTGAAAGAAGAAAAGAGAGAGGCTCGCAAGAACAAAGTGCCCAAAGCTGTGAAGAAGAAAAAGAAGAAATTGGCTAAAGCCAAGAAGTATCGATGAGAAATGAAGCATGTGTTTTCTTTCTTCACCTTTTTAGAGCAATTTTGGTTGCACTTCTTGGCTTATTGTACGAGTTTCATATGCACCTTCCGGGTGAAGGAATTTACAAACTACGTGTATTTTTAACCTCGTTTTTTTTTATAAATAGAAATACAATTATTTTAACTCACACACTATGCTTTCAATCACTATATCACAATTTTTAACCTCTTTTAAAAAGATGTCTATGCATATGTATGAAACACCACTCATGGTTGGAGTTTTTGCAGATGAGCAAAGGTCAGTACAATTGACAACACTACAGATTTAAAGAAATAAAGGAAAATGTTGGCCGTTGAGGATCGAAGAATGTACAGATCCTTCACTATTGTTCATCTTCGCTCCGATAAATCTTCTACGCCGCAGCTTTGCTGTTTTTGTATCGAGAAAACGGCCAGCAACCTGTCAGGGAACTGCCCTTTTTCCTGTAATAAATCGAACATATTTTCATTACCCCCAAAGAGAGAGAGTGACGCACATGTATCCCCTACAGTAATGATTAATCCCATATCACACATAAATGTTTATGTGTGTGAGGGAGAGAGAGGAGAGGGTGTTAATCTTAATCCCATTTAACCTATGTTTCTGTGTGTTGAGTGAGTGAGAGATAATCAAAAATACTGATTAAACCCATTTAACCAATATTTCTACCGACTAAAAACTTGAGATTTTCTCAAGATTTGAAATCTACTAGATGGTTCAGACAAACAGCATCAAACATTCAAATGAAAAAAAAAAATAATCAGATTTAGACAACAAATCCAACACGGTAAAGTTGAAACAAAATCCAAATTCAACCTATCAAGATTCTAGAGAGAAACCCACGTACCTTCCACCACCGTAGCTGCGGTCGCTACTGCTGCCGCCGCTGCTGCTCCTACTGCTGCTGCCGCCGCCACTGTTATTACTTATCCTGCTACCATCACTATCACTCGACCCAGTAAACTTCTTCTTCCACCAATCCCCTTCCCCACCACCGCCGCCCTTCGCCGCTTCCGCCTTGGAAGAAACTCTCCCACTACAACTCCGATCAAGATTCCTCTTTTTCTTCGACTGCATAGAAAACGGAAACCCCATCTTCAGAAACATCCCTTTACTCTCGAGCTCAAAGCTCCCATTCCTCCCCATCTTCTTCTCACTTTTCTGGCTCTCTTGCCTCACCACCCTAACCAATCCTCTCTGCTGCAAATCCTGGCTGTTCAACGGCGTCGGCGGCGGTGGAGTTTCAACTCTGTGATGCTCAACCAGATCCTTCAACGAGAGCTCGTACGAAGATTCCGGCATGTTCTTCACCATCTCCATCAGCTCCTTCTGCCCTCTGGCAATGGCTTGCAGCCTCGCAGTCGGTGATAAACTCCGGTGGTACACTTGGTGGCTGAGGAGCGGCCGCGACGGACTTGGGCTGTTCTTCCACAGAGGCGGCGAACACGCGCCGGAATCATCACTCTCCGCGGCGTTTTGGGCGTGAGTATTGAGTCTAAACTGCTCAAATTCTTGATCACTACACATGTTGCTGCAACTCTCGTCGGTTTGGAACAATCTCGAGTCATTTTTGCTAAATGGGCCTTTGGGATTATGATCAAATGTTTTGGGAAATTGAAATATTGGATCATTCATGATGTTTGGGAGAAGGGATTTTGAAAATTTGAATGAAGAATTTGAAGAAATTTTGGAGGAGAAAAAGTGGTGGTTGTGGTGGGATTGTCATCAATTTTGTAGGACCATGCTCACTTTCCTTTAAATTAACAGCAAAATGTTTAATTGGTAAGCATTTTTTTATTTTTAATTTTATTTTAAATTATGGGGTTGAGAAAAATATAAATAAATAAAAAGTCAAGAATTTCTAGATGGGTGGGACTATCTTTATCCCCATTTTTCATGGGGTTTGTCTGTTTGCAGGCATTAAATTTTGTTTCATTTTAGTTTTGTGGAGGAAAAAGATTGAGTTTGGATTTTGTAAACCACTTATTTCATGATTGCTTATTATTATAAAATCATCTTATAACATTTTTTTATCACCAAACATATCATGTGAGAATATATTTATGGATGCTACTCATTAGTTTCTGGATTCAATTCATTAATCAGTGCGATTAATTAATAAAATGATTTAAATCTGAACTTATTAGTATTCAGCTTGTAAGATTGTTGCCAAGCTCGTTAAATAATTATGCAGAAATGTAAAAATATTAATTCTATAAAATACTTATATTTATAATTTAATTTCTAATAAGTACCCGTGGCGGATTTACATGTTCTAGGAGAGGTTGAATTTTTTTTTAATATCATGATACCATATTTTATGGGATAGCCCTCCTCATAAAAAAAAATAAAAATAATGAAAATAAGAAAAAAAATATGATATAAAGGGATTGAAGTGAAGCTGGAGAAAGAAAAAAAAATTCTCAAACTCCTTACGAAAACTTTCTGGATCTATCACCAATAAGGCAATAAGTACAATATATTTAAATCAATTTTGCTAATTTTAAGAAAATAATGAATTTGAGTGAAAAACTTTAGCAATGATGAAACGATTTATCGTTTTTTAAGTCAATATATTAAATATAATTCTCAGTTAAAAACTTATTTAGGTTTAATTAAAGTTCAATATATAAGCTTCTAAGCCTTGAAATATTTAACAACAAAACTCAAAGTATTATTTTTATCTTTTTTATGATTTATGATGTATGTATTCTCACAAGCCGACAATTCCAAGATATCATTAAATATAGTATGCCGTGGAATATTGCATCAATACAAATAGATGACGAAATTTAAAAAATTTATAATCCAAATATATTAGGGTTCTTATTTTTATTAAAACTATATAACCGTGATTACTCAATATATAGTATATATCTCCAATATTATAAATTACGAGTTAGCGATTATAAATCAATTAAATATACAATTAAATAGAATAATAGGATGGCTTGAATATGTCATATATATTAGGGACATTCGCATAGATTTTCAAAATATATAAATTATTTAAGAATATGGAAATATATCGATAGGTATTCGTAAAACAAGGTAAGGATTATTATTATTATTATTATTATTATTGTTATTGTTGTTGTTGTTAGTCCCAAATAATAGAGTTCATGCGTGTAGAAGCTAAAAACGTGTGTGTTGGACCAATTAATCTCAGCTTACAAGTGAGTTAGTGAGTTGACAATACAAAAGTTTTAACTTAGCCAAATCAGATTAATGTTCATTACAAATATACACCAACAACTAAAGTCACTTGTTGAATTTTAAGAAATGAGTAAGTTGTGCAAAGTAAATAAATAAAAATAAATAAAGGCGAGGGCCGAGGGTTATAGTGGTTCATATCTCAACTGATCTTACATCCACTTTGAACGAAAATTTACTAGGTTAGTTATACTCAGTAATTGAATACAAGGTGTAACTACGCTCTTCTAGTCACGAGAAGTCCATGGCTTTTAGTTTCTAGGTTCCTTTATCTTCAAGCTTTACCACAAGAACCCACTTGCTAGGCTATTGTAGATCTGGGTTGTGAGTTTGGGTTCTTCACATGAATATTGATTGTTGAT
The DNA here is from genome assembly GCA_026898455.1 of Plectranthus barbatus. Lineage (NCBI taxonomy): Eukaryota > Viridiplantae > Streptophyta > Magnoliopsida > Lamiales > Lamiaceae > Plectranthus > Plectranthus barbatus. The sequence goes on along the minus strand of JAPKLW010000006.1, from coordinate 1,140,959 downwards.
GATGTTCTTCTCACAGAAGTTTTCGAAATCACTTATTTCGAAAGATAAGTAGAACTCCTGTAGTCTTAAGCTTAGTTTGGAGGTCTCGTGCTTGCAACACAAAAAGTATGGAGAATTTTCGAGAGCTTTTTAGTACAAATGCCTTAGAGATTTGAATGTTCAATGTTTCAGTTTTCTTCTGTTTTCCATGGGGTATTTATAGGCATTTAAAAAAATCGAGCTGGTTGAGAGATGATGGTGATCTATCTTCATCAATAAATGCCTTTTGTATGGAGTTGTACGATTTGTAGGTTGCTTTTGCAAACTTTAGAGACAACAAATAGTTAGTCCAAGGAAGTTAAGCTCCGAATATGTTATGCAAATGTTGATATTTGCTCTTTTATCTTGAGTCTGATGTCTGAGAGTTGAGCAATTGTCTTTGGATTAGCTGAGATCCTATACTCAACTGGTTGGCATGATAGCTGACGATAGAGTCGGTTGCCTTAGCACATTTCTTCTATTACGCTCTCTTTTACTTTCTGAGTTCTTAATAGTCAACAAAAGGTGTCAGTTGATATTATCAGCTACGGATGAAGTCTTCATCTTCAATTGTCATTGATCCCTAAGCTATTACAAATCAATAACTAATAAAAAATTACATTTTAGAATCAAATTTAATTTAGTTTAGCTATATATCTGACTAGCTACTAATGATTTTCGATAATCATTAAAATTATAACTTATTCATATTCATATTATTATTATTATTATTATTATTATTTTGTGCTGAAAAGAATGAAGTGTAAAACTATATATTCTTTGGTGGACATTTGAGTTTTAAATAATGACCATATGAATATTTCTAGAATCCAAAGCACAATATAAATTACATAACAAAAGTTTTAAGTGTGAATGAACCCCAACTAACGATTGCACTATTAGTTGTGACTTTGAGAATAAACTAAACAACAATTTTTTAAGTTAACATTTCGACAATTTTTAGGTTTAAACGAGCTAGTAGGAAAAACTAATAATAAAGGACACATGATATTAAAGTGGTTTTGGATGACAAAAGATCCTACGTCCACTCTTCAATCAGTTAGGGTCGGAAATTCACTAATCAAATTACAACATAATGTACTATGTCTCTTTAAGTCACGGGAAGCAGCCATGTCCTTTGATTTCCGGGTAGCCTCAATTGTGGAGCTTTACCACGAGCACTTGTCACTTGGCTCTTCAACTGACTTCAATCTATAAAGTTTTATGGTGAGTGTGTTACTAGGTTTGAGAAATGGATGGTGGTGATGTTGAGTGTGAAATGTTGTTGATGCTGGCTTTTCGATGAACTCAGAAGTTGTCTCAAATTCAGTATATCTCTGATATACTGAACTTCAGTGGTCTCGTGATGAACATAGAGTGAATGCTTATAATGCTTTTAAAAGCTTGAGTATTCTCGCAGATAGTAGAAAATCAAATTATATCTTTTTCACCTTTTGCTCTCGAGCATTTATAGATAAGTATTTGTCCTTGGAGGGTACAAATACTGATGTTTGTCATAATTCCCCTTATGAAGCTTATGCAGCTTTTTATAATTTTTAGGCCTTTTTGAAAATTTTGACGCTTTTGTACGAATGGTTCATAGTTAGTTTTAGGTATCAAGACTTTCTGAAATTCCTGACTTTATCGGTTTAATTTACTAAGGTTGAATTTCTTAGTTCTTTTCTGCTTGTCATTTTAGTCTTGTCTGTCTTCAGATTTTATTGGTTGAGATTCCTTCTCAACTAATAACAAAAGTTTTCGACTGATCTCCTTTTCATGACTGGTGGAGTGATTTCTAGACTATTACTGTTATGAATTTGGTTAGAAATTCCTTAAATGATGTTTTGATGAGTAAAAAATACCACTAGATTAGTGTGTCGATAACTAGATTAGCTCAAACTTGTAATGTCCTGTATAGGAATTATTGAGTTATAATAAGAGTTTATTACAAGTTTAGGAGATTAGCTGATTGACTTTTTCACCAGCAAAGAAGCTTCTTTGGGTTGCTGGCTAATACTCAGTTACTAGCAAAGCGTCTTTGGACTAGTTGGTTGACACATCATCACCAGCTGGTGGAACACCAGCAAGGAGCTTACTAGCAAGACACTTCCCAACCAACAAGAAGACACACTGAAAACAGGACAAGTAAGAACTTTCTCAAGACCACACTTTAAGAAAGGAGATCTTAAAGTCTGAGTTTCTCAAAAGCTTGTTCGTCCAATGAATCAACCAGCAAACATTGCTCGGACTGGCTAAGAGCCATTCTGACCAAAGCAGGAGAAGTCTACATGCTCTAATAAAAAGGACACTGCAAGCCAGAAAAAGTGAGACTACGATTGGACATGTTCCTTTTGTCTCACAACGACTCCAAATGGCTATGAATTCAAACTTTCCAAGGAGCGCCTATAAATAGAGGCTACAAACCACCTTGAGAAGGCAACCAAATGAATTCTCACGAACTACAATTTCAACATTCTTTACCGTTCTCAAAAGCTACCAAGTTTCCACGTCTAAAAGCTTTCAGGCTAATTCTATTAGCTTTTTGTGTTCCTTCCTGAACACGAGGCTCTATGATTCTAGCAAGAGATATTTTTGTTTCCTTACTTTCTGAGTAAGAAAACATCTTGGAGTTGTCACTTCTCCAGGTGGTGTGCCCATGCTTCAGGCCTGAAGAAGCTCTGGATTGCAGAGGACTTGCCGAGTGCGCTAGTGGACTGGTGGACACGAGCATTCATCATCTAGCAATAGATCGTTTATATCTTTGTAATCTCCAACTTAGTGATTCTAGATTGTGTGTCTGAAGAGAGGATGTAGGACGGTTTGGTCCGAACCTCTATAAATCTTTTGTGTTGTTTACTGCTTTATTTATATTTTTGCATTGGATTTAAAACCCAACACCTCAAGTATTGGAGTATATTACTGAATCAGTCTTAGTAATATATCACTCGCTAAAATGAAAACCGCATTTCAGAACCCAAGTTGGTGCCGAAATCACCAGTTTGGTGGACCTAACTCTGAAAGACTTCCATTGTATACTTACTGCCTTGCTCTGATTTTGGGACTAACAAGTGGTATCAGAGCAGTTGGTCTTTACAGACTAGCTGTTTTGAGTCGCTTAAGACCCGATTGATAACTCTTGTGAAAGAGTTATATTCTCTTAATTTTAGTGCATTTTGGAGAGCATTTCGTTTATGTTTAGTTAAATAATTGTAGCTTTGGTCTTGTTTTTAATGTTGGAGTCTTATAAGAGTCTAGTAGACAGTTTAGAGGTTTATTGCTTCATTTGTGTTGATTTTTGAGCCAAATATTTGTGTGATGAACGTTCCACTCTTACTAACCTATGGTGAAGCATACCGATCACTACTGGAGCAAAGGAGCTGAACAAGCTGGTCAAAGGTGAAGTTAAAATTTGAAAGAAAAGGGAAGCTGCTCTTTTGTCCTGTAGTGAAGACATTTAAGTGCTGTGCTGGAAATTAAAATGTTGAAAATGTCAACAATTTCTCAAGGGCAAAAAGGGAAAAATGCAAAAAGTGAGAAGACCTAATTGAGGAAAGATATACAAATGAAAAAAAGAGAGAAATACACAACAATTAGAACAGAAGAGGGATAATTGGCTAGGAAGAGAGTGTGGCTGGGAAGAGAGTTGAAGAAGAAGAGGAGATTTGAGCTACAACCTTACCACCGAGGAGAAATCAGCTAGAGATTGAGGAATCATTCCTCTTGCTGATCGATCGAAGGGGGAAATCTTATTTCATCCTTTCTATATTTGATTTTCGATTTTAATTATGAATTCTAAGTTCCAAAAAATGATTTCAGCTCATTTCTTTGTAAATATGAGCTAAACCCACTTGACTTGGGCTATGGATGATGCTTGCTAGTGTTTGAACTATGTGTGAAGCATTGTTGTTGGTATGAAGTTTTTGAGTATTTGGAGGTTTGGTTTTATTAATCGCAGCTCTTGTGGGAACTTGTAGTTGTTGATTTATGCTTAGTCGAGATTTGGAAAATTAAGGCTAAGAGTAAAAACCTTGAATACTACACAATTTATGCATAGGAATATGTGGATGTTGTGTTTGATTAAATGCCTAAGAGAGTTATAAATGGTTCTGGACCTGATTTGAATTGGGCATAGGAATATGTTAAATTATATTAAGAAAAACCATCTCATCTATTTTGGAAAATCTAGTTGAGAACGTTAATTTTGCTGCAACTTTAACTTTGTGTTGTTGCAATGCTGTAGCATGACTATCTGAAGCAAGTTGATTCCATAGCCAAGGTCGTTTGTATCCGTCGATTAAGAATTTGTCAAGTTTGCTCGTATCATCTTCCCCTATTTTTGACACCCAGTGTTTATATAATTGTTGTTATTTTTCTATTCAAATCATGCCTAGATTAATTAACCAACCCAACTTATTTGTTCTTATCAATTAAATCAAGTTTGAGTGTATGTGCACTTTACCCCTTCCCTGTGGATCGATACTCGGAAAGTACTCCGTTTTATTATTACTTGTGATAGTGTGCACTTGCACTAGTGTGTATCACACACAACACCGATCCATTCTTCTTGTGGTTTTGTTTTGTGTCTTAGTGAGTAGGTTACACGATGAACATCTCGAAACTTCCACCATATATGTGGAGAAATTTGCAGAATGGAAGAAGAGATCCCTGATTGAACTGAAGAACATTCATTCGAAGATGATAGATGTGCTGGAGACAAGACCCATCTAGATCACAAAGGTTAATGCCCGTCTAAGAGGTGAAGAAGGTCCAGAGATGGTACCTGAATCGTATACAGAGTGGACCACAGAAGATAAGAAATGCTTTAAGCTTGACGCCATAGCTCACGAACTGAACCTCTTAGCTCGTCCAAAGGCTATGATAGATGATGTAATAGAGTTTGACTGTGTAAAAGAGGTATGGGACTACCTTAGCCGTCTGAGCCAAGAAACGAACCGAATGAAGCGCAAGCTTCAAATTTGTGTCAACAAGTACGAGTCCTTTATGATGCTCCCCGGAGAAAGCATTAAGGACATGGAGGCTCGATTCAACTCTATCGTCAGCGAGCTTAAGACCTTGGATAGGCTATACTCTGTAGTGGATCTCAATGCCAAGATCCTGTCCAAGATGCCAAAGGACGACTGGTTCGTGAAGACGATCACTTTGTCCACCAACAAGCTGTTCTCCCAGTTGCAAGCACATGAATGGGACATCAAGATGGCGAACAAGCATGAAGCCATCAGGGAAGCCACCAGTTCGCCAAGCAGACATCGTGCAGATGTTGCCTACTTCGTGAAGTGGGACATCCAAAAAACAAAGGAGACCAAAGAAGCCCCTCCACAGAGAGAAACCACTGGAGCCACCAACGACAGAATCCCCCTCCACCTCCACGTCCACCTTGAAGGAATGAGAGAGTCTCATTGCATAACTTGAAGAGAAAATGAGGAGACTCTACAGATTTCTGGTGAAGGCGAAAGCTAAAGGTGATATAACTCAATCAGTTAAAAGAAGATTCTCCAAATGCCCCCAATACACGTGTTTTGAGTGCAACTGTCCCGACCACCTGAAGTTCGAGTGTCCTTGATTGGACAAGGAGGAGAGAGATCGACTGAAGAGTTTGTTTAAGATTAGAGCATCAAAGGCTGTCGCCAAAACCATACTCTCTAGGACGGAGGTCCCAATATTCTCGACCACAACGACAGATCGATGTCGTCAGATAATGAGTCCGAGGAGAAAGAAATGCAGGCAGAAATTGGGGAAGATGCTGATACAACTGATGATGCAGAGGAGAACAAGCAAGCACTGACTCTTGCTGATGACAAGGTAACTGACTCTCTACAAGTTTGTCTACATGCATCATTGAGGACCCTGAGTCGTAATGCTTCGTTTCAGAGGAAATTTACCTTGACTCACTTGCAAAAAAAATTTCTAAATTTTATGAGTTGAAAAATTTCTTAGTTGGCGAAAACACCTCACTAGAGGTTCAAATTTCTATTCTAACTAATGAAATTGAAAATTTGAGGTCAGTCAGTGAGGAGCTAGCAAAACTCAAACCAGAACACTCAACATTCTTACAAAGTTTAAATGTTTTTAAATATGAGTGTTATTCTTTAAAGACCAAAAACCTTAAGCCTGAGTTGTGTAAATGTTAGTTTTCAAATAGCTCAAGAGTTTTAAATGAAGTGCTCCTGACCCAGAGGAATCCTTCAGAAAAATGGGGTCTAGGTTTTGATAAAGTTGTTTTGATCAATCATGAATCTTCATCTAGTGCTATCACTATAAAAAATAAAATTGTTTATATTAAAGTCGTGTCATGTGATCAGCAAAGGCTGAAGGATATATGGGAAATTGAAACAAATGCACCAGTATTTTCTGGTAATGAAAAATGTTGGTCTGCCAGCAACCCAAGCTGGCCAAGCAGCAAGTCTCAAGGAAATCATCAATACTCTGCAAGCTGGCTAAGCAGGATGTCCTTGCTGACAAGATACCAGCTAGTATAACCAGTTTGGCAAAACAGCCAACAAAGGTCGCACTAGCAAAGGTTGCACCATCAAGGCATGCGATGAAGCCAAAAACTCCTCCTGGTTATTTCCTAAACCAGATATCATTTTCTCATCGTCGAAATGAGAAAATGATTCATCCAACTAGGGGAAACATCTACTTGAGGCCTGAGCCCTGTTGGGATTGTATACAGAAAGCGTAAATGATTAAGTGTTTGTATACTGGCTTTCATTTATGTGTTGCATCAACAATTCTCGCTATCTGATAAATGTGAACATATAACAAACTATAATATCCTTTTATCTCATTGATAGGGATGACCATATGGTGTGTAGGAGATCACAGAGGATCATATGGCTCGTTTAACCTAGCGAGATATAAACAATATCACAGCTGAAACAGTCCCTAGATAGGCTGTTGGTTTAAGCTGCGAGACATCGGTTCATAAGTGAGCTTATCCTAGCTACTTGATGTGTCGGTACATATTTATGTATTGATGGGATCAACAGTGGGATGTGCCATTCTCTTTGACATATGAATGAGCCAGATCCCTAACATATTTCCTATGATCTTAAACCTTACTGAAGGATAAGAGGCACACATGGATTGACCACACTTTGATCTGCTATGGTGGCGAGTCTTACATGTACTTTTATACCTGCATTTTGGGTGTTGGCAATTTGTGTGGGGTCTGCTTAGGCTGGATGTATAGGTAAGCATATCCGTTTCAGGATGGTGACATTCCCTGATGAACTCACAAGGTTCTTTATGCTATGTCCTACAGGCTGAATGATTTGTTCAAGCATAAGAGAAAAGGAGTGAGTGATATTAATAAGGAAACAAGATATTAATTAATTGTGGTTGATTGTCATAAGCCAAATTAATTAATGAATGTCTAAAACCTTAAATATGTGGATAATGTTAGTTTAATGCAACCCGTTCCTAATAACGTGGTAATAAAGGGGCGAGTCAGCATTGTTACCGTGGTGAAGGTTAAAATAATGTTTTATTAATTAATTATGCTCTAGGTTGAACAAGGAAGGATTAATTAATAAAGATGGCCCACTTTATTATTTGCATTTGATCCCTGGTCTGGCCCACAGACTGCTCAAGCCCAATTAGGGTTAGGGTTTCTCAAAACCCTAACACTATATAAAGGATTTCTCTCCTAGATCAGAGGTAGCCACCACATTATACAATTTAATATTCAAATCAGAATATTGAGTTAAGAGTGAGAGAGATCGGTGGCGGTCAAGGAGGAGGATTTTTCTGATCAAATCCTCCGGCTTCCTGATTCAACTTGGTAGATAATCCTCACCATATTTCCAAGGAGCAAGGGAACATATCAGAAGATCAAATATGTAGGAACACAATCAAAGAAGGGTTCCATTCCGCTTCAGATTTAACTTCATCGTTCATCCTCCGATCTAGATCTGTAGATCAAACGATTGAAGATCAGGTATTCTCTTGAATCCACCCTATGCAATTAATTACTGTAGAAGCATGAATAGGGTGGCAAAGTTTATTTAATTGAATTTGTTCTTGATATCCTAAGAATGGTCCTGCGAATTAAATAACAACTCATGTTGTTAGTCGTAGACTCGAATCCTACAAGCCCAACCGTAATTCTTTTTCAAGGGCTAGGAAGGCTAACCAAAGTGGCAGAGAATTCTTTCCAAGGAAGCCACATGGTTTTCACACATATCCGGAACCAGTGTTCCGAGGTCCAACAAGTAAACCTACTTCCAAGTGGACTACACACACTTGTGCACAACCCCAATCCTCTCATAAAAAAACCCTGCATTATTTCAAGAGGAAAATGAAGGTTGTAGGTAAGAGCTCTGAGAAGTTTCCTACATCGAAGATAATTTGGGTTTAGATCCCCAAAGGGTTAATAAAACAAGTTAATCCTGCAGGACCTATTGATGATCGGGGACCTAGAATATAATCCACTTTTTGCAGGAATAGGTGTATATGCTGCAACAAAAGAACCGAGTTTTGTCTTCTAGCCTTGCAATGTTAATTACTTTCCAGCTATTAGCCACCCTTGCTACTGACATTCTCATCATATCAAGGGCAAACTAAAATAAATACATACACTACATGATGGAGCCCTAGGAGCAGCTTTGAGGGACGATCCAGTCCACATTCTGAGCGGGCTAATGACTAAAGTTCGAGCAAAGACATTAAGAGATGGATTAGTTTTGTTGATTAAAGAATTTGGACTGCAAGTGTTTCCAAGAAGTCAATGCTGGTTGAAGAGTTAAATGAACGCCAAAAAATTATTAATTTTATTATGTGTAGTGATTGGACTTAGTTTAATTTAATTTAGTTTTTTTGTGGCCAAGTTGTTAGGCCTTATTTTTAATAAATTTTAAATTTCTATGCTTTTAAGATTATGGTTTAATTTCCTTATTAGATTAGGATTTGAGTTGCCTATATATAGGCCTTCTTTTGGAACAATTTATTTAGTTTTCAGTTTTAAAAAAATTTGTGAGGTTTTTTCCTTAAATCTAAAGACTCACGAAACTCTAGAAAATACATAGAGTTTCGAATTCAACTTATCAATCGGACTTTTGCACCTGCTTGTGGCGTCTTCACTATATTCGTCGTTGTTGGATCAATTTAGTTCTTGGGTCATAGGAGATTCAATCTGGACTACGGTACTTGAAGGTTTTCGAATCCAAAGATGTTGGATCTCCATCATATCAATTTCAATTTGTTTCCGCACGCATTGTAATTTCCGTCGAGTTTCTTTGGCTGCGGTCTTAACCTTCCGACGAGTATCGTAACATTTTGGTATCAATTTCCAGGTAGTGTTAATCCTTTTCCTTTCCTTTCAATTTTGTGATTAGTGTAAAAATATGAGTCTTGGTCTTGTTTCGTGTTCATCCTTTCAACATCTTGCATGTCTTGATTTTCCACATTTTAATTCGTATATTTTCGTGTCATTAAGTCGTATCTTCTACCTTTCTATTAGAGTCGAAAATCTTGTTCCAAGTTTTAGGGTTTCTTCTTAGTCAAGATTTAAATTATTTTTCCATCCATACCATATCAATTCAAATCTTACCTTATCATATTTCCTTATCCATATTTTCCTTCTTGAATTACCAAACAATTTGGTAATTACCATTTATAAAAAAAGAGAAAAAAATCGTGAAAAAAGAGAGAGAGGAAAAGTTGGAAAAAAAAGAAGAGAGAATAAAAATAATTCAAAAATCCTAATTTCTTGATTTCTACTAGTTCCCTTTTGCCCTCTTTCCGGTCAGAATTGCTTCGGCCGTAACTTTTGCATATGGTGTCCATTTTTAGCTTAATTGTGTCTTTTGGAAACATCTCGACGAGCTCTACAAGACTCACCGCTTTGCAATGACATAGAGTGAAAAAGGTCAAATTCCATCGTCTTCAATAAGTTATTGGCCTTCAAAGAATTTTTCCAAAAATTGTTTCCATTTTTTTGTTCCTTCACTTTCCTTAGATTATTTGGTGTCTTCTGTTCAGTTGGTTTATCGATTTGAAGTATGTAGTATTTTCTAAAAAATATTTGAGTTCTTCAAAACGGACAAAAGAGAGGTAAAATGCAAGAGAGAGTGAGATTAATAGAAGGATTGAAAAAACTATATATACTGCGAGCGATACACGAGCGTGAGTGACTTAACATATCTGAGTGATACACGAGTGTGCGTGAGATAGTGAGGTCCTTCTTTTTATCTAAGATTTTCTTGCAGGTATGTGCAAAAATAATCAAACTGAGGTGTTGATAACTTGATAAATTGATAACTCCCTTTAGGAGTAATTATTTTAGTGTTTTCTTGGTGTCTTTTATGTTCTTTTGAGTGTTTGTAACCCATTTTAGGTTGTTATTGTGTTGCTTTTATCATTATTTGAATTGTGTGTCTTGTATAATTGTGTTTTGTAGATTTTAGTTGTTTTGCAAGGAAAAAGAGTGAGATTAACCAGCTTTCAAGCCAAATGAGTGAAAGAGTAATTTGCTGACTGTTATGCTAGAGCATCGGAGTGGCATTACTAGGAGCTGAGAGACTGCACCAGGGGGGACCACTTTGCTGTCACAAAAGCAAAAGTGCATTTCAGAGCTGTTTCTGGCTTTACACTTGTCAGTCGAATTTTAGAGACAACACACAAGGGCAAAACAGGCAACACGCATTTTGTTGGATAAAGTAGGGCAAAACAAAAGGGGATCTCAACCATTTTTTCTTTAACAACAAGCCACATTTTGGAGAGAGGAAATCTGGGAGGTTGCGTAAAGATGGAGAAAGGAGAAGAGCAGCAACATCTGGACACATTATTGCTGGTTTTCTTGTTTCTTTGGTTTATGTTTTGAGCCAATACAATGAAGGATAGCTGAAACATGTCTAATATTTATTTTATTTTTAGTTTAAATATGAACTAAGTTATTTTGCACTTGGGTTGTGGATTTTTGATTTGATCTTGAATATGTGTTAATGTATGTTCTCGCTTCAAATCTGAGTTTGCTCATGGTTTTGATTTATATGATTTTTTGAGCATGACACTGGAAGAGAATATCACACTTAATGAGACCGAAAGGAGATTTAAGAAGATGAAATCTTGATCAACCTAGTTTCTTGTGTAGACATATGAGGAAACTTAGGCTTACTACAAAACCCCTGCTCTGATTAAGTGTATCTGATTATCAAATCATGCATACACATAAGATGAATGATATGAAGGTACAGATCTAGTAGAGTGAGAGCTTGCTAGGCACTTTTGAGAGGTTTTAAGACTCAGAGTTCATGCGAGATCTATGCTCTAGCATATAGGACAATGAAAGATTAGAAATCTATAACTCAAGTGTGTTTCTCTTCCTTTGTTTGCACATGTTAGTGGTTATTTGTGATTAGTTTATGATCAGAAGGGTAGTTAATCTTGTTCATTTCAGTTTGCTTTTCACTTTAGTTTATTGCACTTTTGCAAGCAATATTGTGTACACAACTTAATCATACACTCTCTAGGGCTTGATATCTAGTCTTTAGGACTATATTACTTGTCGATTGCGTATACTTGTGAAGTTTTTATAGTTACCCTGCAGCAAACAACACTTAACATATCTGAGTGATACACGAGTATACGTGAGGTAGTGAGGTCCTTCTTTTTATCTAACATTTTCTTGCAGATATGTCCAAAAGTAATCAAACTGAGGTGTTGAAAGGAGATGAGGATGTTAGTGGACATACCAAATTCATGATATAAGCCTTGAAATCTGAATTGAATAGAGTGCTGAGGAGTGAGATGTAACCAATACATCAACGAATTGATGATCTTGAGTTTTCTGTTACAAAGAAGACTCACTAAGATTCAACTAATAGTCATAAGAGTGCTTGAAGAGGGGTACATGGAGGTCGAGGTGGCAGATGCTCGAGTAGGAGACGATGTCCTCAATATGAGGAGAACGTTGATGACTATGCCGAGTGGGATTCACATGATAACAATTCAGAGACAATTAAGATGAACATTCTATCTTTTCAGAGCAAGAATGATCCCGATTTGTACCTGGAGTGGGAAAGAAAAGTGGAGTTGATGTTCGAGTGCCACAATTATTCTGAGCTGAAGAAAGTGAAATTAACATCAGTTGAGTTTTTTTTATTACACTCTTGTGTGGTGGGATCAATTAATGAGTAGTAGGAGGAGGAATAAGGAGAGGCTTATTGAGACATGAGATGAGACGAAGGCAGTCATGAGGAGGTGCTTTGTGTCGAATCATTATTATCGAGAGTTGTACAACAAGTTGCAAAATTTGAGATAGGGTAGCCGGGGTGTGGATGAGTACTATAAGGAGATGGAATGTCTATGATTCATGCCAATATGGTGGAGGATACAGAGGTGACGCTGGCTAGGTTTTTGACTGGGCTGAATTAGGAGATTCGGAATACTGTTGAGCTGCAGCATTATGTTGAGTTGGATGATATGGTCCACGTGACAATTAAGATCGAGGGACATCTCAAAAGGAGGGGCAACGGTGGCAATACAAGGCAGAACCCTACAGACTAGAGAGAATAATAGACTGGAAGTGGTTCCATATCAAAACGAGTTCCATAGAAAAAGGAAGAGGAGTAGCCTCGAGTAGAAAATAAGCCTTTTTTAAAGCCCATATCTGATTCCGCGGTTCAAGGTAAATTTGTTGTCTCTGATACTCGAAATAGAGATCATAGGTTCTATAAGTGTCAGGGTTTTGGGTATATTGCTAATGATTGTCCAAATCAGAGAGTGATGGTGATTCGGGATGATGGAGAAGTCGTGACTGATGAGGAGACTGATCCAGAGATGCCTGAATTGGAATGATATAAAACAAATTAAGGCATCTGCAACGTTGGATTTTGTGATGAGACGAGCTTTGAGCATCAACCTACAACAAAAGATGTAGAGCAGAGGGAGAACATTTCCATACTCGTTGCCATTTCAATGATAAGGTCTACAACATGATCATCGATGGGGGAAGCTGTACCAATGTGGCGAGCCAATCAATTGCGAAGAAATTAGGGTTACCTGTGATGAAGCACCCTAGGTCATACAAGTGCAGTGGTTGAATGGTATTGGCGTCATCAAAATAGTGAAGCAAGCCAAGGTGCCGTTTTGCATAGGGAAGTATGAAGATGAAGTGTTGTGTGATGTGATTCCTATGCAGGCGAGTCACGTTCTCTTGGGGCGTCCGTGGCAGTTTAATAGGCGTGTGAAGCATGATGGCTTCATGAATAAGTATTCCTTTGAGTTCAAGTAGAAAAAGATATCACTTGTTCCTCTGACCCCTAAACAAGTTTATAAGGATCAAGTACATTTGCAGAAGGATTCGAATGTAGAGGTGCAACCACGAGACAATAAGGAGAAAGGGGTGGTGCAATGATAAGCTCATATTTTGTCTCACTTATCACATTATTTTCTTTATCATTTCATGCAGTTGCATTAGTTTAGGGTTAATAATTGAACATGAGTCTATTTTGGTGGGTTTTATGCTTGTGGCGCTCAGTTTTGTAGGAAAATATATCAAAAAGTAGAAAAGTTATTCAAAAGATGAAGAAATCCACCAAAAGTGCTTTTGTATCGACCGACATTCTATATGCCGATCGCCATAGAGACACAAGAAAAGAAGATGGTTTTGGGCGACACAGGAGTCGAAGTGAGACTTCCATATCAATCGGCATGCTCTGCATAGATCGACATGGAATGCCGACAGAAGGAGATGTCGAGCAAAGGAGAGATCGAGGTGAGAGATGGATGTCGAGCGACGTGCCTAATATTGGTTGACATCCGGAGCAATTTTGGAAGGAAACACAGATTTACAAGTCAAATTTGAAGTTTAAGAGGAATTTGCCCAGAATATCTTTTCCCTACCTCAAGACCTAACCTTACCTTTATAAATACTCATGTATTAGGTCTAGAAAATAATCTTTAATTTCTGCAATTTATTTTTCCCATTAGAATTCAATTTCTACTCTAGTTTTAGTTCTTTATTTTATTTCTTTGAAGATTGAAGACTTGAATTTTTGTTCTTATTTCTCAAGTAAGTTATTAATGCAATTATTATTCTTGTTTTAATGTTTGTTTTTAGCATGTCTGGCTAGAAACACTAGCAGATTCTAGGGTTATTCTCCATCTGATTGACATGTAGTAATTCGGTTAATTCAAACCCTTATTAAATTGGTTCAAGTTCTCTAGTTTCGATTCTAAAATCTAATTTAATTAAAGGACCGAGATATGAAGATTTAATTAGATTATTAGTTGTTTATTTGAGACCGAGAGGAGATAATTAACAGTAGGAAGAGAGAAACTTGATATGATTGTTTTCTGTCTCAAAAGAAAGATTCAATTGTAGGGTTTAATATGTATATTTATCAAGATTGACTAAGTTTGTGTTATTGAGACTCAAAAGGTAAAATTCACTTGCTAGTAATCTAGGTTTTAATTGTCAAACAAGGAATTAATTCCACCTTATTAGATTTCCCACCATAATTATTTATTGGAGTTTGGGTTGATTGTTTTATGCATGTTAATTACATTGGTTGAATTCTCTAGGATCCATAATTTTATTTCTCTGATTTATTTCAAAAGTTAATTTCTGAAAACAAAACCAACTCTTGATTTTGAATGCACTCAAACAACGATTTGATAAACTATGTCCAATACATGAAATAGTGTCGTTATACTTTTCCTTTGGGTTCGATAGCCTCGTGGTTCTTTATAAATTTATCTGCTCTCCAAGCTATAATTGTATGCAATTTTAGCATCGATCATGCAACAATCTTTCCTAGCTAGAGTTGGTGATCTGAAATGGGCAGTTCATAAGGAGAAAACATCGGTGTTGCTGATTTACAAGGAGAACCTGATTTTAACTAACATTCCTGATTCTCTACCCCCTTCTATTTCCTCTCTTTTGCATGACTTTGAAGATGTCTTTCCAAATGATACTACGGTCAGATTGCCACCAATTTGTGGGATTGAGCACCAGATTAACTTTTTTCCTATAGTAACCCTTCCGAACAGATCGACCTACCGAACTAGCTCGGGGGAGATGAAGGAATTGGATTGGCATATCGGATAGTTGCTGGCCAAGGGGCACACGAGGAAGAGTTTGAGTCCTTGTGCAGTTCCAATTTTGCTAGTTCCCAACAAGGATTCAACCATGAGGATGTGCTGCGACTGCTATGCTATCAACAATATTACGGATAAGTATCGCCATTGTATCCCTCATTTAGATGATATGTTAGATGAGCTGCATGGTGCTTGTGTGTTTTCTAAGATAGATTTGAGAAGTGGATATCATCAGATTAGGATTAAGAAGGGAGATGAATGGAAATCTGCTTTTAAAACTGAACAAAACTTGGTTTGTATGAGTGGTTAGTCTTGCCTTTTGGTTTAGCTAATGCTCCTATCACTTTTATGCGTCTTATGAATCATGTTTTGAGAGCTTTTACTGGTAGATTTGTTGTGGTTTATTTTGATGATATTTATAGTAGGAGTTATGATAGTCATATTGAATATTTGAGGTCTGATTTGGATGTTCTTCGCAGAGAGAGATTGTTCGCTAACATAAAAAGTGCATCTTTTACACAGATAAGTTGGTGTTTCTTAGTTTTGTTGTTAGTGCAGATAGAGTGCAGGTTGATGAAGAGAACATATGAACTATTCAAGACTGGCCGACACCTAAGAGCACTGGCGATGTTCGGAGCTTTCAGGAACTTGCAAGCTTTTATAGACGATTTGTGCCACACTCAGTAGTATTGCAGCCCCATTGACTGAAGTGATTAAAAAGAATGTAGAGTTCAGATGGGGAGAAGAACAAGAGAAAGCTTTTGGGTTGCTGAAGTATAAATTGACACATGCCCCGATACTATCTCTTCTTAATTTTTCTAAGACTTTTAAGATTGAATGTGATGCTTCTGGAGTTGGTATTGGTGCTGTGTTGATGCAGGATAAGAGTCCCGTGGCATAATTTAGTGAGAAGCTGAATGGTGCGACATTAAATTATCCTACCTACGATAAGGAGTTGTACGCCTTGGTGAGAGCTTTAAAATCATGGAAACACTATTTGTGGGCTAAGGAGTTCATTGTTTACACCGATCATGAGTTGCTGAAGCATTTGAAGGGGCATCACAAACTGAATAAGAGACATGCACAGTGGATGGAGTTTGTGCAAACAGGCTAAGTCTAGATATAGTTCTCATGGATTGTATACCCCATTACCTATCCCAACTGCACCTTGGGTTGATATTTCTATGGATTTTGTGTTATGTCTTCCACGTACTAGGTGTGGTAGTGATTCTATTATTGTGGTTGTAGATAGGTTTTCTAAGATGTCACATTTCATTCCTTGTCATAAATCCAATGATGCATCTCAGGTTGCTGATTTGTTCTTTAGAGAAGTTGTGAGATTGCATGACATTCCTAGATCCATTGTTCCTAATAGAGATTTTAAGTTCTTGAGCTACTTTTGGAAGACTTTGTGGTGTAAGTTAATAACTAAGCTATTGTTTTCTACTACTTGTCATCCACAAAATGATGGTCAAACTGAGGTAGTGAATAGGACTTTGTCTACATTGTTGAGGGTTGTTCTTAAGAAGAATATTCAGTCTTGGGAAGAATGTTTGCTTCGTGTTGAGTTTGCTTATAATCGTTCTATTCATTCTGCTACTTAGTTTTGACCTTTTGAGATTGTGTACGGTTTTAATCCTTGGACTCCTTTGGATTTATCTCCACCTGTGCAAGAGTTTACTAACCTTGATGGGCAAATTAGACCTAATTTTGTGAAGTAGATTCATGAGAAGGCTAGGCAGGACATAGAGCGTGGTATTGAGCAGTATGTCAACAAATGAATAAAGGGTGCAAGAAGCTGTTGTTTGAGCCTGGAGATTGGGTATGACTGCAGATGCGTAAGGAGAGGTTTCCTTGGCAGCAAAATCGAAGTTGTTACCTTGTGGAGTTGGTCCCTTCCAAGTGTTGGAGAAATTTAATGACAATGCATACAAATTGGACTTACAAGGTGAATATGACATTAGTGCTACATGTAATGTTGCTGATTTGAGTCCATTGGAATGATGGAGCCCAAGGAGAAGCTTTGAGAGACAATTCGATCTACATTCTGAGTCGGCTGATGACTAGAGCTCGAGCAAAGACATTGAGAGATGGATTGCATATGTTGATTAAAGAAGTTTGGGCTACAAGTGTTTCTAAGAAGTCGATGTTGGTTGGAGAATTAAATGAAGGCCCAAGAATTATTAATTTAATTATGTTTAGTGATTGAGCTTAGTTTAATTTAATTTAGTTATTTTGTGGCCACGTTGTTAGGCCTTATTTTTAATTTATTTCAAATTTCTATGCTTTTAAGATTAGTGTTAAATTTCCTTATTATATTAGGATTTGAGTTGCCTATATATAGTCTTTCTTATGGAACAATTTATTCAGTTTTCAGTTTTAATAAAATTTGTGAGGTTTTCTCCTTAAATCCGAAGGCTCACGAAATTCTAGGAAATCCATAGAATTTCAAATTCAACTTATCAATTAGACTTTCGCATCTGCTTGTGGCATCTTCATTATATCCATCGTTGTTAGATCAATTCGCTTTGTGCGTTGTATTTTCCATCGAGTTTCCTGGGCTGCGATCTTAACCTTTTGGCAAGGATCGTATCACTACATGCCCACAGAAGCTCACCAGTACGCAAGCAACTCAAGAGACCAGAAGACTGATGTGATAAGACCTCATGCAACACTAATGTCAAAGGGGAAGATTTAGGAAAATGAACATTTACACACCACAATCATTGCGATGAAACCCAAAAGGAGGAATGACAGAATGTCACATTAATAAATTCACAATTATCGATCAGAAATTTTAAGTGCAAAAGACGTCAAAGACCTCAATAGTCATTTCCAAATCTTCAACGTCACCCGTGCCAATCAATATCTTCCATAGATTTTTCTATATAAGGTGATATTATCTCCTTCCCACTTCATTCTTACACCATGAAAAATTATCACAAGCATTTATTTTTCCGAATGCCCTCCCTTGTCTTTCTTGTGTTCAATTTCTTGCTCTCATCGACAATCAAACACTACACAAAAGAAGAAGAACCAGGGAGATCATAGCGAATCATCCACTAGTGTCTTCATGCTGGAAGAGAGGGACATCGTCTTGGTTCATCACATACCGGTCACCTCCTACAAAAATGGAGAGCACATGACATCGTCGATAATTACCCATAAATGCAAGGACCTACTGGAGCCACGACAAGTAGGTCGACGTGCTCGGAAGAGTAGACTCAGTGCAGGTCTCTAGTGATGCCCGTATCTCTCTAGTAGTCTCCAAAGTAGCCCTTCCACATCTATTTTCCCCGATTTCAATAGCTGTTGCCAAAAATGGGGAAAGATATGGATCCAAGGAAGGAGGAGAGGTGAGGCTGCTAAGCTCGGAAAATGCCGAGAAGAAGAAAGCTTAAACGTAAATGTTTTGTCTGTTGCACGAACCTCCTTGCTTCCTTTGTAGCTCTTCCCTAATGAAGTCCTAGACGAAAATGATATTTTTGTCTAGGGAAAAAAGGAGCTATATATAGGAAGGAGAAGAGATGGCTGGGTCGCTGATGAGTAGAAGAGAAGATGAAGAAAACTGGCAACCTATAACTGGAGATTTGAAAAGATGTAGCTGTAGTCTAGCTCTAGCTTTCTTTTCTTTTGTATCTTATGTCACTTTCCATTGTACTTCTAATCTCATATCAATTAATGGAAACTGACTTAAGATCAAAGACAAAATCTCATTATCTCTCTCTTCTCTCCCAGCCACTCCTTCCTATTTGTTGCTCTTACACACTCTATGTAAACAATATTTTTTAAAATTCTCGCCCAATAATTATTCATCGAGCAATATCTCTCCCGGTCAAGGGGAAGATCATTAGAGCAGGTTGTGCAAAATCCTTATTTTCAAGTATAGACTAGAATGATAAACTTGTAAACTCGGAAACTTGTGGTTATTTTGCCAACTTAGAGTGGGTTTGACTAAATAAAAAATGGGGAAATTGTTAGGAATTTTTTTAACAATTCCTTCCTTAAATCATATTTTGATGAGTCAAACATACCACTAGATTAGTGTGTCTATAGCTAAATTAGCTCAAACTTGTAATGTCTTGTATAGGAATTATCGAGTTGTAATGGGAGCTGATTACAAGCTTTAGGGGATTTTTTTTATCGAAGTTTTCACTAGCAAAGAAACTTGTCTGGGTTGATGGCTAACACTCAGTTACCAGCAAAACATTTTTGGAGGAGCTGGCTAACACGTCATCACTAGCTGGTGGACCACCAACAAGGAGCTTACCAACTAGGCCTTTCCCAACCAGCAAGAAGACACACTCAAGTCAGAACAAGTACGAACTTTCTCAAGACCAAACTTTAAGAAAGGAGATCTTAAAGTCTAAGTTACTCATAAGCTTGTTCATCCAAGGAATCAAACCAGCAAATATTCCTCGGACTGGCTAAGAGCCATTATGACCAAAGCAACAAAAGTCTACCTGCTCTAACATAAAAGTGGCGAGTTAGAAAAAGTGAGACTTCGATTGGACGCGTTCCTTTTGTCTCACAGTGGCTCCAAACGACTATGAATTCAAACCTTCCAAGGATTGCCTATAAATAAAAACTACAAAACCACCTTGAGAAGGCAATCGAACGAGTTCTCACAAACTATAATTTCAACATTCTCTGTCATTCATCGAAAGCTACCAAACTTCTAGATCTAAAAGCTTTCAGGCTAATTTTATCAGCTTTCCGTGTTCCTTTCTGAATACGAGGCTTTGTGCTTTTAGCAAGAGCTATTTGTGTATACCAAAAACTAACATTCTTGAGGAAAACTAAGACTCCCATGTCCAGTCTGAAGGGCAGGTGTTGTGCTCATGCTTCAGGCTTGAAGAACCTCATATTGCAGATGACTTGAAGAGTGTGCTAGTAGACTGGTGGGCGCGAACATTCATCAACTAGCAATAGATCGTTGATATCTTTGTAATCTCCAACTTACTGATTTCAAGACTGCGTGTTTGAAGAGAGGACGCAGGATGGTTGGGTCCGAAACACTATAAATCATTTGCATTATTTAGTGCTTTATTTAAATTTCTGTAGTTAATTAAAAACCCATCACCTCAAGTATTAAAGTATAGTTCTGAATCGGTCTAAGTAATATATCACTCGCTTAAATCAAAATCGCATTTCTGAACCTAAGCTGGTGCTAGAATCACCAGTTTGGGCCTAACTCTGAATGACTTCTGTTGTATAATGCCTAAATCTGATTTTTGGACCAAAAATTACAACTCAATAAACCTATACAAGGTTGCAAGTTCGTAATTACTCAAACTTAGCCTAATCAAGTTATTTACAACTATTTGACTAACCAGATTGATTTGACACATCAAAATTATTAATAATCCTAACAATTTCTACATAAAATATTATTGATATTTTATTTATAACAATAATGTATAATCCTATTGATGCAAAGCCATAATAACTAGTGGGAAGGAATTAATATAACTATAGGGAGAGCAGCCGTGGCAAAAGAAAAAAACATTTTTTTTGTTAAATAAGAATATATCAATATTCTTTCAATGATTAATCAGCGATTTATATTAACATTTGTTCATGATCTTATATTTTTTGTTTTATATATTATGGTTAAAATACATTATGTTTTTTTTAATATATGTTATACTTAATAATATAATTTTCTCAATAACTTGTGTTCTTTTCTATCATTTATGTGATCAAATTTAATTCAATTTAGTGTAAATTTTGTTTTTAGCACCCGATTGATTATCAATATGTATATATAGAATTGATCATACATTAAGAATTACTAAATACAAAATTGGAATTTGGACCATAAAATTATTCAGATTTATCAACAACGATCTTCTATATTAATATCTTGTACTCCCTCCGTCCCATTATATTAGGGACGGAGGAGTGTGCACAATAACCAATGTGCATTAGTGTAGAAGAATTAATATTTTATTGATGAGTGGGGAAAAAGTTGCCTTTTTAGGAAATGGGACTAATAAATGGGACGGACTGAAAAGGAATATGAGACTAATATAATGGGACGGAGGGAGTACATATTTTGCTTTGTAATTTATATTTCAAAATAATCTTTTGAGAAACAGTATATAGCATAACAAGATAAACAAAATCATAATATATAGGAAGGATCAAGTCCTAACAGGGGCGGATGAACATTTATATATATATATATATATATATATTTTATTAGTGAATAGTGATCACATGAGAATAGTTTTTAGTATGAGAAATGAGAATAAATCTCAGCCTTTGATTTTGTGATTTGAACGCTCATGATCTATTTCACTCCGTGTGCAGTTTTCCTCGATTATCCTGCAGTATTGATTCATTAAGGTTATTTTCGTAATTTTTGGTTTTTTAAAATTTAAATAGTATCTCCTTCTATATTTAATTAGATTTTTTATACCTTTTTTCGCGCGATGTGATTTCTTCTTCCTTCTTCGTTCGATTTGATTTATGTTTCTTCTGTCAATCAGATTTTTTTCTTTGTTTTAGATTTCACATTTGTGTTCGGTCTCGACTTTATTAATTGTGGTTGTTATTGAGTTCAGTTTTTTATTTTGGACTTCGGTCGTTTGAAGAAGACATGTCTGATCGAGCATCTGAAGGTAAGTTCATAGCTTTATATTTTTGATTTTTGATAGTTTTCATGCTTCTTTTGATGTTTTTAAATGTTAAGAGATGATTTGATCTAGTTTTGGAATTGTAAACTATGTTCGTAATTGATTCATTGTGCATGAATATAGTTCTAAAAAAATTTGTTTTATTCAGATCGATGTTCATTTTTACTTTTATATTGTGCATCTTTAGTGTTAAATTTATGCATTTTTGCATCTTACAGGTTCATTTATTCGAAAGTGTGTTGATGAGATGAAGCATTTTAAGGGCAGAGTTTTTAGAACTGTTGATGATGGTATTGAGTTTTATAGGGACTATGCTCGTGTTGCTGCTTTGAAGAAGAAATGTTTGAAAGTTTTTATGGTCGATCGGTTCCTGAAAATATTGAAGTGTTGCCTCCAGTTATTGTGAAAACCAAAGGTAGTGGAAGTCGAATTGCTTCGGGGAATGAGAAAGCTCTTAAATGTTGGGTAAACCAATGAGAATGTGTGCAAAATGTAAAAAATTGACATATCGTGATTCATGAAATTGTGTCAAAGTTAATAAGAATGTAACCAAAAATGCATCATAGCATTCTTATAAATGCACGTAGGATGGTAAAAAATGAACTTACTTGAGTTAATGCGGTGTAATTTTATTTTTCTTTAACTCGTATTTATGTAAAAATGAAGTAAATCGGGCTTAAAATGCAGGTTGCTGTTTGTGTTTGAGTATTTTTATAGTTTTAGCCTTTACTGCAGGATATTGGGGCAAAAATGCCGTCTTTTTTAATTTGCTGAGAATGAATCTTGTTCGTCGATTTGATGAGATATCTATTCTTATTTCTCATAGTAACTCCTATTCTCACCAGATCACTACCCTATATATATATATATATATATATAGTAGTGATCATATGAGAATAGTTTTTAGTATGAGAAATGAGAATAAATCTCAGCCTTTGATTTTGTGATTTCAACGCTCATGATCTATTTCACTCCGTGTGCAGTTTTCCTCGATTATCCTGCAGTTTTGCAAAATTAAGGTTATTTTTGTAATTGTAGCTTTTTTTTTAAAATCTGAAATAGTATCTCATTAGATTTTTTAATCATTTCTTCGCGCGATTTGATTTCTTCTTCCTTCTTTGTTCGATTTGATTTAAATTTCTTCTGTCGATCATATTTTTTTCTTTGTTTCTGGATTTTGCATTCGTGTTCGGTCTCGACTTTGTTTATTGTGCATGAATATAGTTCTAAAAAATTTGTTTTATTCAGATCGACGTTCATTTTTACTATTATATTGTGCATCTTTAGTGTTAACTTTGTGCATTTTTGTATCTTATAGGTTCATTTATTCCAAAGTGTGTATTCAAATCGACGTTCATTTTTACTATTATATTGTGCATCTTTAGTGTTAACTTTGTGCATTTTTGTATCTTACAGGTTCATTTATTCCAAAGAATGTTGATGAGATGAAGCATTTTAAGGGCAGAGTTTTTAGAACTCTTGATGTTGGTATTGAGTTTTATAGAGACTACGCTCGTGTTGCTGCTTTGAAGAAGAAGATGTTTAATTTTTTTTAATTTGTATTTATGTAAAAATGAAGTAAATCAGGCTAAAAATGAAGTAAATTGGGCTAAAAATGAAGTAAATCGGGCTTAAAATACAGGTTGCTGTTGTGTTTGAGTTTTTTTTACAGTTTTAGCCTTTAAAGGCTAAAACTGCAGGATATTGGGGCAAAAATGCTGCGTTTTTCAATTTGATGAGAATGAATCCTGTTTGTCGATTTGATGAGATGGACGCGCGAGATCTATTCTTATTTCTTATAGTAACTCCTATTCTCACCTGATCACTACCCTATATATATATATATATAGGGAGTGGATCCGGTGAGAAAGATCTTAACGTGATAAAGTGAGAAAGATGCTTGATTGCATTCACGACATTGCTTGATTGTATTCACATCGTTGCTTGATTGCAATGTTGCTTGATTGTGCTTTAGTTGTTGATTGATTATTTTGTAGCTTGATTGCATTTTAGTTGTTGCTTGATTCAATATCAACCATTGATTTTTTTAGATCTGATGGACATGATTCATTCTTTTTTCTTACAGGAGGATTTTTTTTACATGATCCCTCCTATATATATATATATATAGTAGTGATCATATGAGAATAGTTTTTAGTATAAGAAATGAGAATAAATCTCAGCCTTTGATTTTGTGATATCAACGCTCATGATCAAATTTACTCCGTGTGCAGTTTTCCTCGTTTATCCTGCAATTTTGATTCATTAAGGTTATTTTTGTAATTTTAGGATTTTTAAAATTTAAAAGGTATATACTTCCATATTTAATTAGATTTTGTATTCCGTATTTCGCGCGTTCTGATATCTTATTCCTCCTTCGTTCGATTCGATTTATATATCTTCTCTCAATTGGATTTTTTTTATTTCTGGATTTGGCGTTCGTGATCGCTGTCGGCTTCGAAATTGTGGTTTTTGTGGAGTTTTGTTTTTGATTTTGGAGTTCTGTAGTTTGAACAGGAGATGTCTGATCGATCTGAAGGTAAGTTTAATACTTTGTATTTTTGATTTTCGATAGTGTTCATGGTTCTATTGATTTTTTTTTATGTTAGGAGATGATTTGATCTATTTTTTGAATTCTAGACTCTGTTTGTAATTGATTCGTGCATGAATATAGTTTTTAAAAAAAATTTGGTTTTCAGATGTTCATTTTTCCTTTAGTATCGTGCATCTTTAGTGTTAACATTGTGCATCTTTATATCTTACAGGTTCATTTATTCCAAATTGTGTTGATAGTTTTTTTAAAAAAATGTGTTATTCAGATGTTCATTTTTCCTTTAGTATCGTGTATCTTTAGTGTTCACATTGTGCATCTTTATATCTTACATGTTCATTTATTCCAAATTGTGTTGATAGTTTAAAAAAAAATTGTGTTATTTAGATGTTCATTTTTCCTTTAGTATTGTGCATCTTTAGTGTTAACATTGTGCATCTTTATATCTTACAGGTTCATTTGTTCCAAATTGTGTTGACGAGAATAAGCCTTTTAAGGGCAGGGTTTTTAGAACGGTTGATGATGGTATTGATTTTTATAGGCAGTATGCTCGTGTTGCTGGATTTGATACTCGTATGTCAACTAGTTCTAAGGTTGATGATATAATTATTTGGAAGTATGTTCTGTGTAGTAGGTAGTAGGGAAGGTGATAAGTTTACTACTTCGAGACATATGGATTCGAAACAGAAAAGAAGGAAACATGACTCTATGAGGTGTGGTTGTACTGCTAGAGTAGTCTTGAAATATGAATACCTTGTTGGTTATGTTATTCATTCATTTATTGAGGAGCATAATCACCCATTGATTGAAGATCAGTTCAAGTATTTTATGAAGCTTAATCGTAAGATTGATATTGTTCATCAAAAGTTCATTATGGATTGTGCATGGAGTTTCTAGGTGGTTATGATGCTGTTGGTTGTTCTACTTTAGATGTTAGGAATTATTCTCGGGATATGAATGCTTTTGTTGATGGGGCTGATGCCCAGATGCTGCTGAATGAGTTTCGTAGAAAGAAGGGTATATGTCCCTCTTTCACATTTGATTTTGAGGTTGATTCAAATCAGAGATTGCAAAGATTGTTTTGGTGTGATTATGTTTCGAAGCAGAATTACAAATTGTTTGGTGATGTTGTTGCTTTTGACACAACATACTCTACAAACAAGTATGTTTTTGTCATGTTTCATTTTTATGTCATTATACTTCATCTTTAGCTTTATATCTTGCATTATTGTATTTTTTCCGAGCATTATTTTTATTTTAGGTTTATTTCATTTTTAGTAGAAATTTGTTCATTTTTATGTTGATATTCAACATTTTCTACTTTCAGGTATTGCATGATATTTGCTCCTTTTACTGGGAAAGATAATCATGGTAAACCAGTGACTTTTGCTTCTGCATTGTTGAGTAAGGAAGATTCAGATTCCTTTTGCTGGTTGTTTGAAAAGTTTATTTCATGTGTTGGTGTTGCACCTAGGATGATTATTACTGATCAAGATTTAGGTATGAAGGTAGCTATTGAAAGGGTTTTAGTAGGTACTCGGCATCGGTGGTGTATGTGGCATATTATGCTAAGACTTGCTGATAAGGTTTCTAAGGAACTTCATGCAAATGAAGACTTTAAGGATGATTTGAAATCTTATGTTTGGTCTGATTTAATTGGTCCTGAACAGTTTGAAGAAGATTGGTATCATATGATGGTGAATTATGGACTAGAAGAAGATAAATGGTTTGAGACCATGTTTGAATCTAGGGATTATTGGGTTCCTGCTTTTTTCCATGATTTTTCATTCAGCGGTCTTATGAGGACAACATCTATATCTGAGTGTGAGAATCATTTTTATAAGAGTTCTACAAAATTTCGTTCTAACTTGCTTCAGTTTTTGATGAATTTCAATCACGCTATTAATTCTCAAAGGAATTCTAGTTCACATTTGGATTATCTTGATAGCACAGTTGTTCGTAAACTGAAGACTGGACTTTTGATTGAGAAACAAGCTTCTTTTGTTTATACTTCCAAAATGTTTGGTTCTTTTCAGACTGAGTTACTTGCTGCCTGCTACCATTGTCGTATTTCTAATAAGAAATCTGTTGGGGATGGACTGGTTTATAAGATTATTGATGAAAAGAAGGATATTTTCTGTGTTGTTTACATTGAGGATGATGAAACTTATGTTTGTGACTGCAATATGTTTATTAGGATTGGGTTGCTGTGCAGTCACATATGTGTTATTTTTAAGAATGAAGATGTAGTGTCCATTCCTGATAAATATTTGGTTAATCGTTGGAAGATGACATCCTTGCTGAGTTTAGAGTACAAGCTAAAGACTTATGATTCTTCTAGTTCTGATGTTGATGAAACTAAAATAATGGAGAGTAAGATTATGAGAGCTGTTATTAATTGTCTTGGGAGGATTGATGGGGACAAGGAGATGTTGAAAGGATTGTTGTGTGGAATTGAAAAGTTTGATGATAACATCATTAGTTGTGATGATTCAAAACTGAAGAAGAAGATGTTTGAAAGCTTTTATGGTGTAGCGGTTCCTGAAGAAATTGATGTTTTGCCTCCAGTTCATGTGAAAACCAAGGGGAGTGGGAGTCGTATTGTTTCGAGGAAGGAGAAAGCTCAGAGAATGTTGGAGAAGCCAATGAGAATGTGTGCTAAATGTAAGAAGTTCACCAATCATGATTCAAGGAATTGTGATAAACTGAATAAGAATGTAAACAAAGATGCATGATATCATTGTTATAGATGCACTTAGTATGTTCAAAAATGAAAGGAGTTTTTAATTTCTCTTTTAGAACATTTTTATTATTATAATGCATCTTATTTCTTGTAAAGATGCACTAAAAATTGGCAATAATGAATAGTTTAGTATATTGGTTTTTTTATGTAGGATATTATATTCTTTATAGATGCATTTTTTTTTTTAATTTTTGGATTCGATATTGTTATTTTTTAAGTGCTATCATTATTCTGTTATTATGGGTGTTATTCTTTCTGAGATACATTTAGAATAATCAATACTGAATTATTTTTACAACTAGAAAAAATTTAGGCAACTACAAATTATAGGAATTGATAATCAATTTCCTAACATTAAAATGCAAATTTTAGCAGAAACATTGCAGCATTTTCATTGCATAATAACCATATCTATATTAAAATATAGTACTTCAAACCCTACAAACCATGCAAACGTAAGTAGTACCTATTGTTCAAGCTAATATAAGTAACAACATTCAAAAGCAGTTGTTTTTGTAATCAGATTACATCTTCAGAAGGTTTTCCAATTCAGTTTTGTTTTTAGCAGAAAGTTTCTTGTAGTTCTCCTTGGCCAATTTCTTCATTTTCTCTTTGTGGATGTTGACATCAAACTTCAGGAGTGTTGCAGAATATTTGGCTCGAAAATACTGCAGCATCTTGTTGTCATCTTTCTGGAAATCAGGATTCCACTCCTTCAATTTGTTTCCCATGTAGGTTTCCATGTGCCTCATGCCGCAGTCCACTTTGTTTGTCTCATTTCTCCAGTGCATCTTCAGTCTTTCTATGGAGGCATCTTTTATTCCTTTTGACTTGCGATTGAGTTTTTTTCCCAGGAGGAAATTGGCAAAATACTCAACCTGTTATCATGCATTTAAAAGTTTTAAGAAAGTCATTATATTTTAATGAAATATGCATTAAGATTTATATATGCACAAATTGACAGTATAATGTTTCATTTTATTGTTTATATTCTGCATTATTCATGTTGTATTTTGCATTATTGTTTATGATTTATTCATTCGAATTTAAATAAGCATGGTTCATGTTGTGTTTCATTATACTTATCATATCCTTCATTTTTAGTTCAATATTATGCATATTTATCTAAACTATTATGCATTAGAGTTATCAATCAATATTACTTACCAGGACTGTAGGAGCATCTCCATATTTGACTGTCAAGTCTTCTTCATCGGCAACACTTGAATTGTCTATGAGGTCAACGTCCATCTTTCTCATATTGAAGCAAATGATATAGAAATGGCTTGAATGACAAATGGGGAAGAATACCTGAATACAAAGATGGTTAAAATGTATGATATTTTATAACATTCTACTAAGTTCATATTGTATTCATTCCAGGTCAGTGTTTCATAGTGTGGCATCTTTCATGTTGTCCAATTCTTCCTACACTCTTTCAGAAAACACATCTTGACGTTTTTCATTTGTCCAGGACTTGTTTTGGTCAACCACTGTATAAGACTGTTGCATTGAGAGTATATTAGTATATAAAATAGTTTAGATAACATATAAAAAGATTATTATAGTAAGTACATACACAAGGAAAGGTTGTGAAGAATATTCTGGCAGGAGGAGCTTTTTTGTGTTTCTCTTGTTTGTTCAAATAGGAACTCCATGCATCTATGATGTCACTCTTGAGATATGTTTAAGGCTTAAAGCTTGTTACATTAGATCACATCAAGATTCCAGTTCCATCAGAATAAACTTCTTCTTCTTCAACCCTAAAATGGAAGTATTATAATTAGAAATGCAGGATAACAACACTATAAATGAAACATAGATATCTCCAAAATTTTAGATCCATCATAATAGATATCATCTTTCGTAAAATGCAAGTATTATGAGTAAAACTGCAGGATAACAACACTATAAATGAAACACAAATATCTTCAAAATTTCAGCTCCATCCATATTTCGTAAAATGCAAGTATTATAAGTAAAACTGCAGGATAACAACACTATAAATGAAATACAGATATGTCATATGTTGTTATTCATTCATTCACTTACTGATTCTTCTTCTGCTTTCCAAACATGATCCATGCATAAATTTGCTTTTCTTCAGAAGTGAGAGCTTCTCCTGCTTTCACAGCTCTTTCGTTGAATGGTGACATCAACTTTGTTGGCTTTTTTCTTTCCACAGTTGATCTTTTCACCATTGCATGCTTTGTTATCTCCTTTTCAGTGGCTGTTTTTCCTTCATGCTTTTCATCTTCTTTCCTCATTTGTTGATTCTGTTTTTCTTTCACAGTCTCCCTCTGTATAAGATAGGATTAATTGTAAGATACAAATACATATTATGTTAAATTTTATACTGTTTATACCATTTTTGTGAGTGTTTCTGTCAGTGCTTCATCGTCATCTTCTTTTTCTTGTTCTTCTTCAACAAATTCTTTGTTCGGACTGCCAATCACTGATGCTATTTTCTTGGTGCATTCTTGTTGGATCTCCTTGTTGGTGGTGCTGTCTTCTCTCTCCCTACTGGTGGTGTTGTCTTCTTTCTCCTTCTCGGTGGTGCTGTCTTTTTTCTCCTTCTCGGTGGTGCTGTCTTCTTTCTCCTTCTCGGTGGCGTTGTATTCTTTCTACTTCTCGATGTTGGTTTCTTCTGTCTCATTTTCTGTTGTAGTCTCTTCCATCTTGTTCTGTTGCGGTTCTTCTTCCAAGTGTCTCTCTTCAGCAGTGTTATCTGCTGGTTCATCATCATCATTTTGACTCTGCTAACAGAAAGATCATTTTAGTTATTAGACATTGCTTCTTAATGTACAATATTTGCAATGTTTACATTGTGTAAGTATTTTGCATTTTACCTCGATTTCTTTTATTCCCAATCTGAAGTGTGGAGGCACAGATACGCAAAGTTTCTGTTGTAGCAGAGATGTAGGAGTTTCAGATGTGTCTAGGGAGTGTTTTGCTTCTATAGCTTCCATAATCGTCTCCAGACTTTTCAGCCAACTTGGATTGCTCCATTCATTTGCTATCACAAGATTCTCGCTCAAAGGTGTATTCTTTGGTTTTTCTGTACGAACAATTGGAGATTGTACACCTAGCAGATTCCTGGAAGTTTCAACAGCAGCTTTAAAACTTATGTTTTGATGTATATGTGCCGGTGCATCCTTGATCATAAGAATCAGCTTTGACATAGATTCTGCCATTGTTTTTTACAGTTTTTATGATCTTGTCAGTGTACTGGTCGGCTTCAGACATTGCACCATCGTCTTCATCATTCATGCTTTTCTTTTCAATTTGTGTTTCATACTTTTTCAGACTGGGTTGTCCAGGATCAAATCGTTGTGCGATGTGTCCATGACCAAATCCTCCACTTCTCATATCTGCCTTTTGTCTTGTTCTCAAAAGCGTACTTGACCATGATTTCATGATGGGGTAGGTTCTATGAATCACACGCGTGTACAATTCCACTCTATCCACATAGAAGAGCTGTCATGGAAGAGTCATCTATAATTAGTATATTGAATAGATTTATAGACAATAATGCATAATTGAAAATAAGTAAATGCTGTAAAACAATAAATGAATGAAACTATATATAAAAATGAATCATATACTTACAATTGGCAGCAGGGCTGGTCCAGTAAAGCACACCTTATCCTTCTTTGCCCAATTGTCTTTGTGACGAATCAGGGCAGTCAGCATGTATCTGCACCAGTTCAGTTTTAAGATGTTATATGTGGGCTCCAAGCTGTCCAACATCTTTGACTTGATGTAGCCATCAGCAGAATTCTCTATCAGATAATGTTCGAGAAGGATCAGGAACTGTCTCTTGAACCAATCACCTCCATCGGTTTCAGATTTCATAGCATCTGCAACATCTACTGGACGGACGCGGCCTTTTAAATGTTTAAATTTTGAATTCCATTCTTTTAGCAGTGGGGATTCATCTGATTTTCATCTTCTTTCGATCTGTTGAGGTCCCTTTGGTATTCCAAAAATGACCCATACATCTTCCTCTGTTAAGTGGATCTTGTTGTTCTCCGGCAGTATCAGACTACAACTTCTCGCATCAAATGATGATATGCACCAGTAAGCTATCTTGGCTGGAATTTCATTGATCTTCAGATTGAATATTTGCATGAAACCGATGTCTTCTATTGCCTTTTTTTGTGTTTCGTTCAACTCTGATAGTGCTTTTATCAGGATATCTAAACTACTCTTGCAAATTAAGCTTTCGTATTCTGATTCTGGATCCACAACATTTGATGCTGGTTGTTGTATTAATTGAGGAATCCTTTCAGATTTTGATTTCTTTACGGCTTTGCCTGGCTTTTTGCTTGCGGTTTTTTGCTTTTTTGCATCTGCAAGATGAATTATACATAATCAGAGCAAGCATTGAAGTATAACATTCATTTTATTGACATTTATATTCATTTTTTCATGTAAACATGTGCATTATTGTACAACATGCTATTTATGTGGTAGTAATAAGAAGCATTTTATCATTGTTCATTTTTGTTATATTTTACTTCATTTTTGCTACGTTTTACTTCATTTTTGCCTTTTTTCAAATGCAAGATGAATTATACATAATCAGAGCAAGCATTGAAGTATAACATTCATTTTATCGACATTTATATTCATTTTTCATGTAAACATGTGCATTATTGTACAACATGCTATTTGTGTGGTAGTAATAAGAAGCATTTTATCATTGTTCATTTTTGTTACGTTTTACTTTATTTTTGCGACGTTTTACTTCATTTTATGCTGTAAAATATGCAGTAAAGTCGTCAACTTTTCTTGGAGGCAAAATCATATTAACCTTTCTATTGGTTGCTCTAAGTTGCAAAATATGCAGAGAAACAGATTCGGTGTTTTTTATTTTCGATTAGACTAGATTTTTAGATGCGAAACACAGATTTACAGTTATTTTCAACATATTTAGGGTTCATGTATCTTTATATTGCATTTTTACGCAATAATACGTGCATATCATCTACCCAGACACCAATAAACATGAATATTTTCTTATTCAAGTTATTCGTTTCATCTATGAACAAAATATTCAAATATTTTTATGATTCTAACGTTTAATGCTTAAAAAACCTCTGAAAACTGAACATTATACATGCGAAGTTGTTAAAATAAGAACAAATTCAAAAAAACTCACCGGCATTTGGTAGAACTGTCTCTGAACTTCTTTTAGGAGCAATTTTTTAGTATATTTCTTGAGAAAAATTAGAAATCTGCGGGGAAGGCGCTTAGAATTCCAGAGAAGAACCGTCAAAATTTTGAGAAAATTTGAGAGAGGATATGAAATTGTGTTGAACGTGAAGAGTTTTTTTCGAGAATTGTATCGAAAAGTTGCGATGGAACGGTGTAATGATGAAACCGTGTAGCAGTTTTCGATATTTAATATTATTTCATTTATTTTTTTTTAATTTGTCTTAATTCAAAACTGATGTAAAAGTGAGGAAAACTGCACGATGTGGTAGGTTTGTGTTTAATCTTTGTAAATGTTCTTTTACGATTGTACCCTTTACTGCATGATATATGAGGAAAACTGCCGTGTTTTTGAAATCGCTAAAATTGAATCCCGTGCATCGAATTAATGAGATGGACGTCTGTGATTTATTCTTATTTCTTATAGTATCTCTTATTCTCACCTGATCACTACCGTATATATATATATATATATATATATATATATATATATAGGGTAGTGTGGTGAGAATAGCCCTTATAATGAGAAATGAGAATAAATCTCGTCCATAGATTTGACAACATCAACGATCCAGATTACATACGAGCTTCAACAAAAAACGCGGCATTTTATTCTCATTTTACTTCATTAAAGGGCAACATAGTCATTACGAACAATGAATTAAATTCAGTTGTGTTCATTTCATCTACTGTATACTTCATTTTATCTCTAATCTACTTCATTAAATTAAAAAACAATACATGTTCGAAGTTGTACTTCATCTAACGGTTATTGTATCGCTCGTATGATTCATTATATCTATTGAGATATTCATTTTAGCTATTATATTATGCATTATGATGTGAGATTCTTTTGTTAATCTTCACTTAGGTTTTGCACACATTTTCATATGTTTAATTAACAATCTAACAACTTTCTCTTTCCTTGGCATCTTCAAACATATTCTTTTTCATTGATGAATTGTTATAATTAGCAATTGAGTCATCCAAATGGTTTACGAAATTCATCCAATACTCTAAATCTCACCCTTTGTAAGACTTCATCGTATCAGCACATTCTGGTATAAATGAACCTGTAAACAAATAAAATGAACAACATGTTACTAAAAATGAAATCAATAAAAACTAATAAAAAGGAATAATCGGAATTTTCTAAAAATGAAGCTGTAATACCAAATAATGAATAACACAACACTAAAAATGAATAATAAAAAAGTATAAATGAAAGACTTTAAAAACTGTTTTAAATAAAAATTCTCAACACAATATATTCAAAACAGTCTGTAACTTATCGCGAAATTATAACAACAAAAGAAATATGAACTTAGAAAGCGCAAAAATTTAGAATCTAACCTTTAGAACCAACAACCATGGTTCATGGAGGAGTGGAAAGAGACGAGATGGATTGATAGGGGGATTGGTAACAGCAGTAGATCAGATCCGATAGCCAAAATTATATATATGAATTAATGAGGATAAAATGAAGACGAAGATGAATTAATATTGAAAAATATAATAACTTATTCAACAAGGCAATTGAAATCTCATGGAAAATCGAAAAGAAAAGGAATTATAGATCCAAATTGCGTTAAAGAAGGAAACCCAAAAAAAAAATCGTTTATTTGAGGGAGATACCATAATTAAAATATGTTAAATGACAAAGATACCCTTAAATTTGTAATAATGAAGTACGCAGAGGATAAAATAAAAATGGAAAATTATTAAAGCTTGACCGCAGATCTTGTGTAATCAATGGCTGAGATATATTCTCATTTCTTACATTAACATCTATTCTCATATGATCTAACTTCTCTCTCAATATATATATATATATATATATATATATATATATATATATATATAAATGAGAATAACTCTCAATCTTTGATCTTGTCATTTTAACGCTCAAGAAGTATTTAATTCCGTGTGCAGTTTTGGTCGATTATCTTGCATCAAAGGACAATATAGTAATTATATACAATGAATGATAAGTTTAAAGCCAGCATTTTAACTGAGATTTTGTTCATTTTAAGGGCAATATCCTGCATTAACATTACATTGCGAAATAAAATGCACTATATCTCTACTTACGATATTTTATCTTCAATATTGTGCATTTTATCTTAGTAATCATGCATTTTATCTCAGGAAACGTGCATTATATCTCATTAATAAAAAAAATTTATCTCTCTAATAAGAAAATATTGTATGTATCAAAATCTGATTACCCATATCTAATATGATATGGAAATATTATTATAAATAATAAAGATTTTTTGATTTTCAAAATTGAAATATATTCATCCTTAATTTATTTGTATATTCTTACCATATCTACTCAAAAGAATCATAATCTTATTTGTGCTTCATCAAAATAATTCAAGTTTATATTAAAAGTTAACATGTAAATTTTAAATTTTTTCTGAGTCGTGACGATCATTCATATATCGAAATAAACAACGAAATAATTTGAATCTCACTATGTTACATAAATAAAATGTATGTTGATGTAATTTATCTTAAGATAAGTTTATTATATATATATATATATATATTTTATCAAATATACATTCTAATATTATTGCATTGCATAAAATAAAAAATTATATTCTCACATTATTTTATCTTAAAATTTATTAATTTTATCTTAAAATTATTCATTATATCTCTATACAATATGCATTAACTGAAGGAATATAATTCATTTTATGCATCATATTGTGCATTTTTTAAATTTTTAAGTATGATTTCATGCATTTTAGGTATTTTTCGTGCATTTTACAAAAATCAATGTGATGTTACGAGATTTATGTATAGAATCACTATTTTTTTTCCTTAAGGTTATCGTCCTCTAAATTTATCCAATAAGGATCTTGTTTGAAAGATAATTAAATTATCTTTAATTTGATATATAATACATGAAAAACGAATTTAAATTGAGTGAGTTATGATCATTTAAAGTTTTTAGTATTTTAATTAGAGGATAGAGAAAAAATTTTACAAAATTATCCTTAAAATCGAATAATGCATAATATACTACAAAAAATGAACACATTAATTTTTAAATCTTGAGCGTTGATATGCAAAGATAGAGGGCTGAGATTTATTCTCATTTCTCATACTAAAAACTATTCTCATATGATCACAACTCTCTCTCTCTCTCTCTCTATATATATATATATATATATATATATATATATATATAGGGGTGCGTTCAAGGCTGAACTCGTCTTCCTGAATGAACTATGAACTTTCATTGTTGTGTATGTAATTGATCATTATTGTATGTATAATATATCATTAATACAGTACAATGATCAATTACACACACAACAATGAAGTATCATAATTAAGTACAATAATGAACTATCATGTAAACTACAATGATCAATTAAAAACACAACAATGAAAAGTTCATAAGTTCATACACAACATTTAGTTCGGATTTGAACACAGCTCTCTCTATATATATATATATAGAGAGAGAGAGAGAGTTGTAATCATATGTTAACCACTTCCCAGATGTTACCTGTTACATCATTGTCGGTCCATTATCTAGACAAGCTAACTACATTATCTAGGCCATATTAGGTACATTATGAAAATAATGTACAAACTGATAGATAATGTAATGCAATAATAATGTAATACATTATCTTCGTAATGTACCTAATATGACCTAGATAATGTAGTTAGCTTGTCTAGATAATGCACCGACAATGAGGTAACAGGTAACATCTGGGAAGTGGTTAACATATGAATGCATCCCTATATATATATATATATATATATATATTATATTTCACACATAATTTTCATATATATCTTCAATTAATGTATCTCTAATTTAATTTTTCTTATAAACATATTTTACTAAATCTAATATGTAAAAAAATATAGTAAATAAATTGAATAATAAAAAATAAAATTTAACCCTAAATCTTAAATTACTCTAAATTTTAATTTCTAATTCAAAATCTTCATCGCTTCCCATCCACATCCTTCCGACAGCTACTTCTAATTGCTAACAAATTGCAATATTTATATTAAAAAGAGAAATAATAATAAATTTCCCTTTGAATATCGTGGTTTGAAAACCAAGGCAATAATAAAACAACCGAATCTTCGAATTTCTTCCATAAAAAACAAAAGTAGAAGTGACATCTTCATCAATTTTAGAAAATCCTGAAACCGTCATACTTGCAAGTCCATGTTGGTGACGACATCAATCAATTTGGTTTTGGTCCCCATACTGGTATGTTTGATATATTGGACAGGTGAGTCCCAGACTGGTCAGTCCGAGATTGATCAGTTCTATACTCGGTGTATTCAAAATTTGCCAGTTCCAGATTCATGTATCCCAGACTTATAAGTTTGGTTGGAACCTTAGTTTGTTGAGTCTTGCGCATCTTCAGACTGATCCTTTAGTCTGCTTTCGTTCCAGTTTTCAACTCGAAAAAAAGACCTATACATGACTTTACATTTTAAGACCGTACTGAAACTAATATAGAGACATACTGATTAGATTTAAACATCAACTTTAAGCCACCAAAACATAAAAAGTACGAAAATTCTAACAAATTTCCTAACAATGGGCCATTAATTTGGTTAGATGAATGGTGTTGGTTTATTCTTATTTACTAAAAAAAATCATCCTTCAGCACCATATACACTTTCTATATATTAACATAACCTTTAGTTTTGATGTTAAAAATAAAATCTATATTAAATAATATCAAATTGAAAGTTATTAAACTTATCAAATAAACGATCGAAACATAATAACATAAACTATTAGAAAATAACACATTTTTATGTATAATATAGATAAAAAAAATATACTCCCTCCGTCCCATTTATTTGGTCCTGTTTTAACTTGCACGAATATCAAAACTCATTTATGAATACATTAAATATTTGAACAAAATTTCTGAATTACCCTTATTTAGCAATAACCATTAATAATAACTCTATTGATTATGTTTAATTTATAAAGGTAAATTTGTAAACACATGCAAAAAATAATACTAAATTTAGATAATGGACCATATAAATGGGACACCCCAAAAAGGATACATGGACCAAATAATCGGGATGGAGGGAGTAATATTTTTTAAGCATACAATGTATAGAATAAATGTTAGGAAAATCGATAGAAATATCCTTCCTATTATTTTATGTTTTGGTGGGTCAAAGATTGTAAAAGCCATCTTAGTTAGTTTTTTCAGCTCAGGTGCAAAAATGTAAAGTCCTATATAGGTTCTTTATCGAGTTGTAAGCTGATACTAACATCGGAAACTAGACTAGTCAAACAGTCTAGTACGCGCGAAAGACTCAACAGGCCAGTAGAACACAATACGCATGTCAAGCCTGAAAGAAAAGAATCTAGCGGAGTATGAATTCTGTCAAGTACGAATCCACTTTAGTATGGTGAAATCATCCAAACCATACTGAAGCAGAATGGGGCCAAGTATACCTCAAGAGATGATGTCATCGGCACAAAGATGCAAGTATGACAACACAAGTATAGACTTTCCAGCCTAGGTCCCAACATACGAGGAGGAACCAAAAGAAGAACAGACTTTAAGGATTGGAGAAGCCTTAAAGTCTGCAAGCACAAAACTTTAAGTTTTGCTACCTAGGACACTCAGTCCGGGAGTCCTCATACTAGCAAAATACTGTTGTTCTGAAAAAGACGCGTCATCGCTTTCAAAGTCAGAAAAAAGCGAAAAAGGTGTAGACCCTCTGCCAAAAGCACACCTACCCGCCGAACGCTGCAACCAATAGAGACATTCGATTGGACATCTTCCATTTTGTCTCTAACGGGTCTCAAATTCAAGCCTTCAACATCTCGGGTATAAATACCAGAGAAACCATCGAAGAAGAAGGTTACCCACATGAATATTCATTAAGACTACAAAAGCATTCAAAAGCTCTCAATTGTAAAGTTCTGTAATCTCCCACCGGAAGATTAAGTTTAGCAGGTTAAACGTATCTTCCGAGGCTATTCAGCTTTCCGCGTGTCAATAAGTGAATACAAGACTCATAATCTTCGCATTCTTGAATTACCATTTGGTGGTTTTTCTCTCCAAGAAAAACTAGAACAGTCAAGTACATCTTGTACTCTGACTCTTACGGGTAACCTGCTGTAGAAGATAAAGTTCACGGGGGAATTTTAAACACCCCATTCCGGTGACGAGGAGGCTGAGTGGTGTGCCCACACTCTGAGGAGCTGCGTAGCGAGGAACCAAGCAACGACCAGGCAAGTGCTCTTGTGGATCGGTGGCCGGGGCATTCACAATTAAGAAATAGATCGTAGGAGCACTTGTAAACATTCTAAGCTTAGTGAATTTTCAAACCAAGTTTCTGAAGAGTGGATGTAGAACGATTTAGTCTGAACCACTATAAACTTGTTTGTCGTTTATCACTTTATTTCTTTACTTGTTAGTATATCTTTATATTGCTTTGAAACCCAACACTCAAGTGTTGGAGTATACTTTGAATACTGACTGCTAAGATAAAATAAACGACACGTACTTAAGTGTATTTTAAACAGACCAAGCAGACTCGTTACTCTCAGCTTGGATAAGTACTTGATACCGAACTGAACAAATATTTTTCCGCTGCACATTTACATTGTACTTTGATAAATCGGGACCAACAAGTGGTATCAGAGCGGCCAGTCCTTACAGGATTTTGAGTCACTTAGGACTGGTATCCTTTCTTGCAAATTATTGTTGTTCCGTCTAGCTCAGGTATAGAAATGATGAACATGATAAAGTTGCCGCCGTACAACCATGAAAAGTACGATATGTGGTAGAAGAGATCTTCCATCCAACTAAAGAGCATACATCTAGATTTGACAAAAGTTCTGGAAAAGGGGCCAATAAAGATCACAAAGACCCTTCCAGCTCTAGGAGAAGTAGGAGCAAGGATCATGGAAAAGTCGTATGATGAATGGAGCTCTGAGGACAAAAGAAGGAATCAAGTCGACTCGGTAGCTCTAGAAGCCATATTGTCTTCCCTTCCAGACCCATTATTGGAGGAATCATACATTTCAACACTGCCAAAGAAGTATGGAGCTACCTGGACTCACTCTGCCACGAAATAGACCAGATGAAGCGCAACAAGCTACAGGTGTGTGTGGACAAGTACGAGTCATTCCAGATGCAGCTTGGAGAGACCATTAAGGCAATGAAAAAGAGATTCAACGCCTTTGTCAATGAGCTTAAGGCACTGGACAGGTCGTATAAATGCAGATCTAAATGCTAAAATCTTGTCTAAGATGCCAAAGGAGGATTGGTTCGTCAAGACTACTGCATTGAAAGAAAATGATCTTTCAAAGATGACCACCAAGGGATTGTTCACCTAGCTACAAGCCCACAAATGGGACATTCAAATGGTGAACAAGAATGAAGCCATGAGAGCTGCCAGCTCAACAAGCCATCCAACATAAGATACAGTCTACTTCGTCAAGCGAGATTCCAAGTGGAAACCGGAGAAACCCTTCTACACTGACCGCCCAACTGGTCAATAGAGCTTAGTTCAAGAGAAGCCAATGACATCTGTCTCTAAATCTATGGAGGAAGAGAGCTTTATCGCAGAGCTTGAGGAAAAAATGAGGAAACTTTCCAAACTCCTCGAGAAGGCCAAAGGAAAGAAAGAAGCAGTTGAATCTGACGAGAAGAAGTTTATTAAAAGAACACTTAGAGCATGCTTCTAGTGTGGATCATCAGAACATCTCAAGTTTGATTGTCCTTCTGTTGATAAGGAAGAAAGGGAGAGACTTCATAAAGTATTTTGAGCGACGAGCATCAAAGGTTGTAGCACAGGCCATGCTATCCAGAACAGAGATGCCAAACATCCCTGATCATGATGAGGACTACTCATCAGAAGAAGAAGCTGACGAGGAAGCACTTCTGGCATTCCTAGTCACAGTCGGAGAAGAAGCTGAGGATGATCTTGAAGCTGTTGCGAAAACACAATCACTGCTTCAAGTGAACCTGTAAACATTCCGCCTGTTATTATTCAGACAACATAAATGCTTGATGAATCTGATTCATACGGTTCTGATTCAGAGGAAATCAATTTAGACATTTTATCGCATAAATTTAAATTTTTTTATGAAATTCAGAATGTCTTAGCTGCTGAAAATATTTCACTAAGATCTAGGGTCTCTGTTTTGACTGAGGAAATTGAAAATTCTAGATCTACTAGTGAAGAGTTAGAAAAACCAAAGATAGAAAACTCAGCCTTTCATATGAATTTTAAAAATCTAGAATTTTAGTGTAAATCTTTGAATCTAACTATCTTTGAGCAAGATGAAAAACTCTGTTTTATCAAGAAAGGCACAAGAGGGCTTGATGAGGTCATATAGAGCATGAGAGAGCCTTCAGATAAGTCAGGTTTAGGATGTGAAAAATAATTGAACGATGATAAACCTACACCTACTGGTACTAAGAGAAATATTATTTTTGTTAAAGAAAACCTTAGTACACAGTCTGAGTCAAGTGATCGAGGGGTAGCGATTCTCACACCAGATCATACTGTTAATGCTAAAAGTTGGTTATCCTAAAAACCCAAGCTGACGGATCAGCATGAGAAAAGTAAGTCTAGGACAAAAGGTAAGCTGGTCATACAACAAAAACCTATGCTGGCAAAATCTTATACTGACAGGAAGTCAGTACGGTCTCAAAAGTTGACCAAGCAGTATGTTCCTATTGCGAGGAAGTCAACTCACTTGACTAGTTCGGCCAAACAGACAGTACAGTCTGTGTGGAAGCTGAACACTCAACCCGGTCAGTACACTATCCGGGGAACCAAGTTTCAAGTACACCTTGAGAGGAGGAATATACCAAGTAGGGGGAACACCTACTTGAGGCCAGAGCCAACTCACAATTTTCATTTAAAGGCTATGAAGGCTAACCAAGATGATGCTCGCTCGTTGAGTAAACCATCATCAAGGAACTCACATCCAGAATATACTTTCCGAAGTTCTCAAGAGAAAAATAATCACATCAGAACATCACACACAACCACACTATCCCAATCCAAAAGCATGCATTATTTTAGAAGACAGAGAAAGGTTGTTGTCAATGATGACAATAGACTTACATCAGTTGTCAAGATCATAAAAGTGTGGATTCCAAAAGGAATAATCACACGAGCTAATACTGTTGAACCCGCAGAGACACGAAGACCTAAATGTTAAACTCTTGTGAATGCAGGAACATGTACCAAAGGAAAGAAGTGAGTGGATCCTTGACATCGGATGCTCAGCTCACATGACAAGAATCAGAGAATTATTTTCAGAACTAAATATGACTCATGGACCACTAGTGGTGTTTGGTGACAACTCCAAAGGAAGAGTAATTGAGAGAGGATGTATTGAGCATAATGGGCTGAGAATCATAAATATGTCACTCGTTACCAACTTGAAGCACAATTTACTAAATATTAGTCAAATCAGCGAAAGTGGGTAGACTATTTCCTTTGAGGAAGTTGAATGTCAGATCAAAGACAAGGATACTAGAGACATCAAGTTGAAGGGAGTTTGCTAGGGTGGACTCTATGTTGTAGACT
This sequence comes from Plectranthus barbatus, assembly GCA_026898455.1. Classification (NCBI taxonomy): domain Eukaryota; kingdom Viridiplantae; phylum Streptophyta; class Magnoliopsida; order Lamiales; family Lamiaceae; genus Plectranthus; species Plectranthus barbatus. The sequence continues at coordinate 1,099,147 of JAPKLW010000006.1, read as the reverse complement.
GGCTGAGTGGGCAAACTGGATCATGCTTTATTGCCACCAGTACATCATAGTCAAAATGGTTGTGGCACAAGAGATTAAGCCATCTAAATTTCAAAACAATCAATTACTTGGCTAAGCATGACTTGGTAAAGGGATTACCAAGCGGAGTGTTCAAGAATGAAGGAGTGTGTAAAGCCTGTCAGCTAGGAAAGCAGACTAAGGTATCCTTCAAGAACAGAACGGTTAGCCCAAGCACTACCCGAGTGCTAGAGTTACTTCACATGGACTTATTCAGTCCTATAACTCCCCCAACCATTAAAGGAAAATGATTATCTCTTGTAGTAGTGGATGATTACTCGCGTTTTATATGGATCAAGCTTCTTAAAACCAAGGACGGAGTGAAGATCATACTGCCTAAACTGATTATGCGAGTACAAAATAAAAAAAAGACTACAGTCAAGAGGATCAAATCAGACAATGGAATAGAGTTTTGCAACGGGCCTTTGATGGATTTCTGTACGGAAGCAAGCATCGAGCATGAGTGTTCTACTACAAGAACTCTGCAGCAGAATGAAAAATCGAACACTGAAGGATGTTATTGGAACCATGCTGGCGGAGACCAGCTTGGGTGAGAGATTTTAGGGCGTGCTACACTCAAAACAGAAGTTCCATCAATGACAGATTTCAGAAGACCCAATACGAAGTATATCATGGTCATAAGCCTTCTTTAGCTCATCTTCGTACTTTTGGTTCACCATGTTATATTCACAATATTGGTAAGTCTAAGTTGAATACTTTTTCTCCCAAGGCTGATGAAGGTGTGCTCCTTGGATATGGTCACCCATCTCACAAGGGATATCGAGTATTCAATAAGACTACTAAATTTGTTGAAATAACATGCAATGCTATTTTTTATGAAGCTACTTTTGTGAACAGGACCATGAGAGAGTTGGAAGAGAGTTTTCCTGAGATCAGGGATGTCAATAAATAGCCAAACTCAAATGCTTCCAATACTAAGCTGACTGTTACGACTAGATCTATGAAGGATGGAATTCCTCAACCAACACCGTCAGTTGACCATCAGACAATCGAGAGGGTCAATGATGTTAATGATCATGCTGAGACCTCGAATTCCACAACCCTAAGTGAATGCACAAATCAAGGGGGAATGCATACTGGAGTCTTCCAAGCTGACAATACTGAAGAAGAAAATAAAGACCCAGGAAATCAGACTAGTGTTGCCGAAAACTAGACCGAGGATCGAGAAGCCAGGATTGAGGACACAAAAGCTCAGATTGAGGATGGAGCTCATAATGAAGCTTTTATTCAGAATCAGTCTACCGTCACACCTAACCAAGGTATCGATGAGAACTCATTGGAAGATGAAATCATCCCTGAAGGTCAATCTCTTTCTGAAGTGCCGATCATAGGGGAGCATATTGAAGAACGGTTCATTCAATTCATTGAGGTCAAGGGAATTCAACGACCCAAGTGGCTTTGTAATCATCTGGAGGAAGCAGTACTGGATGACATTGCAAGTCCATTCCGAGCAAGACAAGGCAGTGCATTGTTCACATGCTACATCTCTCAGATTGAGCCAACAAGAGTAGCAAATGCACTTCAATCACCCGACTGGATTAATGCTATGGAAGAGGAGCTTGCAGAATTCACTCGCAATCATGTTTGGGACTTGTTTGATCGTCCATCACATCAATCTGTGATTGGAACCATGTGGGCTTTCAAGAACAAGCGAGATGAAGCTGGTAACATAGTCAGAAACATGGCCAAACTAGTTTCCAAAGGATATGCGCAGTGCGAAGGAATCGACTTCGACGAAACCTTTGCCCCTGTAGTCAGACTGGAGGCTATAAGGCTATTTCTAGCCTATGTTGCATATCATGGATTCATAGTCTATTAGATGGATGTGAAGAACGCCTTTCTTAACGGTGAATTAAAGGAAGAAGTATATGTAGAGAAACCTTTTGGATTTGAAGAAGGCAAGGAAGTATACAAGCTACAAAAAGCTCTCTATTGATTGAAACAATCATTGCGAGCATGGTACGAGACTCTATCACAATTCTTACAAAAGAATGGATTCAGAAAAGAGAAAACAAACAGAACTTTGTTTCGAATCAAGGATGAGGAAGGCATTCTACTGGTCTAAATTTATGTCGATGATATTATTTTTGGGTCAAGGAATCTGAGCCTTTGCGAGAATTTGCCCAGCTTATGCAGAGTAACTTTCAGATGAGTATGATGGGAAAAATGATGTACTTCATAGAACTTCAAGTTCATCAGTCTAGTGAAGGGATATTCATCAATAAAAAGAAGTACATCATAGATCTTATCAACAATTTTCTTCTAGAAAAGACTAAGTCTCTGAGGATTCCTATGAGTACAAGCGTATAGATCACGTTGGATGAAGCTGGAGAATCAGTTGATCCATCGGCATATAGAGGAATCATAAGCTCACTCCTATACTTGACAACCACCCAACCTGATATTTCTTATGCCATCAGGGTATGTGCAAGATTTCAAGCCAATCCAAAGAAATCACATATGGACGTCGCCAAGAGATGTTAGGTATTGATGTAGAAATCCCACCTTTAATTTGATGTTTTTATGTGTCAAAACTGTGTACCAAAGTTTAGGCCTTAGAGTTATACCTCATGTAATCCTTGTATAGGATGATCGAGTTGTAATAGTCTAGGAGAAGAAAACTGTCAAAAACTGTAGAACAATTTTTGAAGTGGAAGCCGTCCAGATGAGAAAACTGTCAAGAATAATGGATGTGAAAAACTGTGCAGAGTATTGGATGAGAAAAACTGTGCAGACAGTTTAAACTGTCAAGGATCGTTTGGCAAAGAAAACTGTGTCCACAATTTTCATAAAGAAACTGTCGAGAGGCGCTCACAGTTTTAGACTAGGACAGTTTCACGTCAAAGAAACACATGAAACGCAAGATGCCGAACAGTCATAAAGAGCATTGAAGACTCAATCATAAGGAACAAAGATACCCTCAGTTATGACTGAAGTACAACGTTGTTCAAGTCTGACACAAAAAGTACAAACTGACCCTGCAAAAAGCATGACAGTGATTAAGAAAAGGCAGAGGAGCAGGTCTGCTTTACAGAAAAGTATGACCCTTGATTGGACATCATACGAGTTATCTCAACCGGCTATTTTAAAATATCCAACTATAAATAGTAGAGAGACCATACGAACAAAATATAGAATTTACGAACCGTGCCGTTACTCTGCCAAAATCAAAGCTCAAGCATTTAAATGTCTCAACCGTGACGACATTAACTCTGTGGTTCATTTAATGAACACAAGGCATTATTGCTTAAGGAATCTTCAGAGATTCACCGTGTGACCTTGTGTACATGAGGATTAAGTCTTTTGACTTAGTCTATTCTCTTGGTGTTCTTACTTTTCAAGTAAGAACGCATCAGCCTTACGGGCTTCTGCCAACCTACGAGTGTTCTGGGAAGAACTCAACCATCCGTGCACCGGAGAAGGAGATGGGAGGTTTATCCTCAATCCATTTCCGACGACTGCCAGTTCTGAGAAGACTTTAAGGTGCCACCTGGCTTCGAGAAACTGAAGGAGTGTGATCCAATTTTCTACGAACGGTGGTTTTTGTGATGATTGGCTATAGATCGTGAGGAGTGTATACTTCATCTTTTTAGTGAATTACTAAATTAATTTTCGAAGAGTGGACGTAGGACTTAAGGCTCCGAACCACTATAAATATCCTGCCTCCTTCACAGTTTTATTTACTCATGGACCATACAGTTTTCAATTGTGTTTTGAAACCTTCAACACTTCTCTAAAAGTGTTGAAGCGTATAACTGTTGACTTAATATAACTGTAAACTGACTACCTAAAACTGTTGGCTAACACAAACTGTCTTTTTGAACTGTTGATTAAAATTGAGTCTCCAGCTTGATCCTATCGCTCAAGAAATGATCGTGCAATCTCTCCCAGAATCTCTCATGGATGAATCCATAAAGAACAATAGTGCTAAAGAGTTATGGGATTGGATCTACGAGCTTACTAAGGAAACTGAAGCGATGAAATGCAATAAGAAACAAATGTGCGTTGACAAATTTGAATCTTTCCAGATGCTGCCTGGCAAAACGATCAAATCAATGGAAGCAAGGTTCAACGCCATCGTCAGCGAGATGAAAAGTCTTGGAAAAGAAGAAAGTGTGGCTCATATGAACGCTAAAATTCTTTTTAGAATGCCCAATGAAGACTGGTTTGTGAAACACCAGCTTAAAGACTGTGGATCTCTTGAACTTGTCAACCAAAGAGTTGTTTGCCGAACTTCAAGCCCATGAATGGGATATTCAGATGGTGAACAAGAATGAAGCTACCAAAATCCCGAATTCAGCAGCAAATGATGATGTCGCACTCTTCGTAAAGAGAGATTTCCAAAGGCGATAGAAGAAGCCAATTCAGTTCGAGGAAACTGCCTACCAATCCTCACCAGCAAAGGATACCTCCACCTCAGTTTAGAAGAAGGAAACTAACCTGTCAATTGCTAAACAGGAGGCGGAACCTGGCCGTACTTCTCGAGAAGGCTAAAGGAAAAGGTAAGGAAGCTCAGTCCAGTGAGCAAAGGTTCACAAAGAGAGAGCCACACACATGCTATGAATGCAACTCTCCAGATCACCTGAATTACGAATGCCTCTAGTTTCTCAAGAGGAGAGAGACAGACTGGAGAAGGTATTTGAGAGGAGAGCTTCTAAAGCTGTGGCTCAAAGCGATGCTATGTAGAACAAAAGTGCCAGACATCCCAGACCATGATGATGGCTAATACACGTCTGAGGATGAGAATGACGAGGAAGCACTCCTGGCCTTCATGGCAGTTGTGGATGGAGATGTTACCGATGAAGAAGACAACGCTTCAAACTGCGAAATAGTGGTAACAACTCATCTACCCTCATATCTTGCATCTACATGCTTTGAAGAAAACTCTGAAGTTTATCGCTCAAATTTAGAAGATGTTTCTCTAGAAAACATTATAAAAGAGGTTGAGAAATTTCACGAAATTAAAGATGCATTAGCTAATGAAAATGCCTCATTGAAATAAGAGATTTCAGCTTTGACCGAGGAAGTCACTAAGACGAGGTCAATCAGAGAGGAGTTTGAAAAACTCAAGGAAGAACATTTAAAACTCCTTAAAGATTTTGAAAATATTTCAAAAGAATGTGATTCCTTGAAGAAAACTAAGCCTGTCAAATGTGAATGTACTTTCAAAAGGAGCTCAAGAAAATTTGATGAAATTTTGAATGCTAAAAAACAACCATCCGATAAACACGGAATTAGATTTATGAAGCACCAAAATGAAAAGGTTTTGAGCAAACATGCATGTACTTCTAGAGCTAAGAAACATTTTTAGGCTCTATCAAAGCCAAATCTAGTTCAGACATAGTGTTGGAAAAAGGCAAAGTCATACCCAGAGAGCCAGTTAAGTAAAAAGAAAAGACCAAATGTTGGTCAAAAGCTGACTCCAAACTGGCACCTCGATAGGGAGCTCACACAGTTCGTAAAATGTACAAACAAACTGTCGAGAGGAAAACTGACTTTTCTTCAAAACTGGATAATCGTAATGTTCAAACTGCAAGGAATCCCGTTTTACCAACAAGAACGACTGAGCAACACGCAAATATTGCAAGGAAGTCAGTTCGACAATCGGATATCAATCCGAGAGGTTATGATAGAACTTAGTTTTATTATAACAGCTATCCGAATAGGAGGAACACCTATTCGAGGCCTGAGTCAAGACAGTTTCGTCATCCTAAGACTGTGACGGCTAAGCACCCAAGAACAGTTTCTCGAGACTCTTTCAGGAACAACAGTTTCAGAAACAACTCTCACACAACAACTTTTCCTAACATGCATTCAAACAACATACATTACTTCAGAAGAAAGGTTAACCAATCACTAAAGAGTGATTCAGTTTCACGAACTATAAGAGTGAAACAGGTCTGGATACCAAAAGGATGGATCCAGAAAATAATGGAATCATCATTCAAAACATGTCCTTAGTCACCAACCTGAAGCACAATCTTTTAAGCATCAGCCAGTTGAGTGAGAGTGGCTACATTGTCAGTTTTGAAGAATCAAAGTGCCACATCATAGACAAGCTGACCAATGAGACCAAGATCAGAGGAATCAGAAAAGGAGGTCTTTACCTTGTAGACTAGTCCAGTGGAGAAGAAGGAACCTTCCTCCTGGCGCACATTTCCTCAGATAGAGTAAACTGGTTGTGGCACGAAAGATTAAGTCATTTGAACTTCAACTCGATAAGACATTTGGCAAAACATAATTTAGTTGAAGGACTGACACAGAAGAAGTTCCAAAAGGAAGGAGTCTGTAAAGCTTGCCATCTAGGGAAAAAGATAAGAGCCTCGTTCAAGAACAGGCCAGTTACAGCAAGCACGGACCGGATCTTTGAACTACTCCACATGGATTTGTTTGGTCCAATTACTCCGCCCACAATTGGAGGAAGGAAGTACACATTAGTAGTTGTTGATGACTACTCAAGATACACGTGGGTGGTGCTGCTCAAGTATAAGGACGAAGTCAAGATTCAGTTTCCAGAACTGATTACCCGTCTTCAGAATGACAAAGGGGTGACAGTCAAGAGGATAAGGTCCGATAATGGAACAGAGTTTTGCAGCGGACCGCTTATGGACTTTTGCCCTGAAATTGGAATCGGGCATGAGAAGTCTACTCCAAGAACTCCTCAACAAACTGGCCTAGCTAAGCGGAGAAATGGAACACTTAAAGAAGCAGTGAGGACCATGCTGGCTGAAACCAACCTTGGAAAAAGATTTTGGGGAGAAGCCTTGATGATAGCCTGCTACACACGAAATCAGAGTGCATTCAACACGCGGCTGCACAAGACTCCCTACGAGATTTATAATGGTCGTAAGCTATCTATAGCTCATCTTCGTGCTTTTGGTTCTCCATGTTATATTCACAACAATGGGAATAACATGTCATGTTGTTTTTTATGAATGCGTGTTTCTAGGTTATGGACACCCTTCATATAAGGGAGATAGGGTATTCAATAAGACAACCCAACTTGTGGAAATAACATGTCATGTTGTTTTTTATGAAGCTACTCTAGTTCGCAGGACACTTCAGGAACAGGGTCTGGAAAATCATGAGATCCAGAATGTCAACGAGGAACCTAAAACTGATCATGATCATAATCGAACAGTTCCTCTGACTAGATCTATGAATGATGATCCTGAGACTCCAGTTACCTCGGCTGGACCCCCAACAGTCGAGAGGGCCAATGATGCTAACATCATTGCTGAGGCCTGAAAGTTCATTAACATAGAAGATCAAAGTGAAGAGAATCCCCCCGAAGCTAATGTAACAGTTTTGGAAGCAGAGCAGCTTGATACCAAGGAAGTCGACCTTGAGGCTGCTAAGGAAGCAACTCCAACTAACGAGCCAGTTTCAGTTCAGAATCCAGTTCCAGAACAAGAAGGTGAACAAGTTCCAGAACTTGGAGGCGAACCATCTCATTAGGAACCTCCAGAAGTTTCTGAGACTCCAGTTGCTCCCGCTGAAGCCGTAACTGTAAAGAAGCCTAGTTGGCTAAGAGATCATCCTATTGAAGCCATCGTGGATAATATTGGAAATCCTGTTCGAACCAGACAAGGCACTGCATTGATGTCTTGCTTCATATCTTAAATCGAACATGTGAAGATTGTTGAAGCTCTTTAATCAACGGATTGGATTAATGCGATGCAAGAGGAACTAGGAGAGTTCACTCGCAACAATGTGTGGTATCTATTGTATAGACTTACACATCAATCCGTGATCGATACTAAATGGATCTTCAAGAACAAAAGAGACGAGACCGGCACCATCGTTCGAAACAAAGCAAGACTGGTTGCCAAGGGTTACACACAATGCTAAGGGATAAACTTTGATGAGACGTTCGCACCAGTTGTCAGACTGGAAGCCATTCGTTTATTCTTGGCGTATGTTTCCTATTATAACTTCACAGTTCTTCAAACGAATGTGAAGAGTGCTTTTCTCAATGGAGAATTGAAGGAAGAAGTCTACGTTGAACAGCCCCCAGGTTTCGAGCAAGGAAACCAAGTCTACAAGCTAAGGAAAGCTTTGTATGGATTGAAGCAAACACCTAGAGCATGGTATGAAACTCTCTCCCAATTTCTGGTCAAGAATAGTTTCGAAAAGGGCGCAATTGATCGAACCCTGTTCAAAATAAAAGATGGAGAGGACATCTTGCTTGTTCAAATCTATGTAGAAGATATCATCTTCGACAGCAAGAACTCAAAGCTATGTGAGAAGTTTGCCCAGCTAATGCAGAACAATTCCAAATGAGTATGATAGGAAAAATGTCATACTTTCTTGGTTTGCAAGTTGATCAGACTGATGAAGGAATTTTCATTAGTTAGAAGAAATATACTCAAGACTTGATCAATAAGTTCTGTCCAGAGAAAACGAAGTCTCTAAGGATTCCTATGAGCACTAGTTCTCAGATCACTCTTGATGAGGAAGGAGAACCTATCGATTTGACTACTTATCATGGGATTATTGGGTCACTACTGTATCTAACTGCTAACAGACCCGATATATCATATGCTGTGGGAGTGTGCGCTAGATTCCAGGCAAATCCTAAGAAGTCCCACTTGGAAGCAGCTAAGAGGATCGTTAGATATCTTAAGAAGACTGAGTCTTTAGGTATTTGGTATCCCAAAACTGATGGAATCATGTTAAATGGATTCTCGGATTCAAATTTTGGAGGTTGCAGAATTGATATAAAAAGCACAAGTGGAACCTATCAGTTTTTAGGTCACAAACTGATCAGCTGGTTCAGTAATAAGCAGCATTCGGTGGCTATGCCAACCACTGAGGCTGAATATGTAGCAGCTGCCAGCTGTTGTGCTCAAGTGCTTTGGATAAAGTAGCAATTTAAGGATTATGGGATAGAAACTGGATGTGTACCTATTTACTGCGACATCAACAATACAGTTTGCATTTCGAAGAATCCAGTTCTACACTCCAGGACGAAGCATATTGATATTCATCATCATTTCATCCGAGATCATGTTGAGAAAGAAGATATATCAGTGGAATATATTAGAACGGAGGACCAGTTAGAGGACATTTTCACTAAACTGCTACCTGAGGCTCGTTTCAAAGAGCTGTGCATCAAACTAGGTCTTCTAGAGTTTGATGAAATCTCGAAGGAAAGAGATGAGAACTGATCAGTGCAAAACTGTTGAACTAAGCGTGTAAAATTGTTTGGCTTATTGATTAAGTCAGTCGCATTCATTATTTGTAGAATAGTTTGCTCAATATTGAAGGCAAAAAGGAGAACTATTTTCATTCATTAGAAAAGGAGGGTGATACAACGTCCAAGAAAAATAAAAAGGAGGTTACACAAATTCATAAAAGTGTATTTTGGAGGCATTCAGCGGGTGGGCATCCATCTGGAGGGGTAGTAGTTGGATCCAACTAGATTTGACGGATCTTCTTTGAAGTATAGGATCCGCTTCTCAAGGAGCCTATTCAGCTGCATGCCGAAGGGAACAGTGACTTCAGGGAGTTTCTGCAAGGCGCTCTTCATGCAGTCGAAGATGAATGCTACCCAGTCCACCTCAGCTTGGTCCTCGAACGCCGTCATTGCCTTCAAGACAGGCGGCGTAAAGTTAGTTTCTTCAAGGGAATTACAGACCACCATCTGGTTAATGATGTCGAAGGACACCTTGTAGCGCGGCTTGAGGAACCCACTCGACAGCTGGATGGAAGCTAATGTCCGACACTCTCCAATCTGGTGCCATCTCCTCTCTTCGATACTACAGAACCGGCATTCCACTATGAGGAAGCCCGAACTCTTCCGCAAAATAATCAGCTGACCAGAAGAATTCCTCCCCATTGATATTGCTGTAGATCTCCTCATCGAAGACAGTATCATTGTAGGTAACCACCTTGAGCAAATTCGAATGAAAGGTGTTATACGTTATGGTCACGAAGCGCTCAAGATCGTTCGCCCTCAAGTTTCCCATCACCTCCTCGTAAACGAATGGAGTTCTCCAGTACTGTGCATAAAGCCTTTTCTTATCCAGAATCTTGTTTCTCTGGATAGATATCTTCGTCATTTCTCTCGCTATGTCGAAAGAAGAAGACGAAGAAGATGGATAAGATATTTTTTTTTGGAATCTAGAAGATGATGGGTTGTGTGCATTCATATATGTTCGCAAAAGGGGTATTTATAGGCAATTTTTTTATGCGTCGATCGAAAGGGTACTGTTGAGGTTCGATTTGAATACGGATCGGAGCCCGGAGAACTGGAATATAATGTAATATGAAAACTATTACAGGGATAGGGCGAGCTAGAATGGTTTATGCAGGCGTACAAGAAATGCTAGCGACTAAACTATTGATTAAAATTGCTATAAGTGTTGAGACAAAAAGATGATATAAGTGTGGTGTAGAAGGCTCAGCACTAGCATTCTTAACAGTCGTTCCTCCCCCTTTTTCCCTGATTTGGTGAAGTATTTATAGGATATCTTGCAGCCCTAGGGTTTCCACACCGTCTTCAACCACCTAGAGTCGAGCCTGCGATTATCGGGGTAGTTGGCTGGTAGTGGGGCCTGGCAGTTACGAATCCTCCGCGTGGCAGCCGTTGATCCACCCGTTGAGATGTTTAAGGGTGCGAGGTGCGTGGTTCTTTCATCGAGCTCCCTTCTTTGTAGAAATCGAACTAGATCGAGCTGACCGGACTCCTTTCGGTGCTATGCGAGCTGCTTCCGTCATTCGAACTGCTCCGTGCTTGATCCTATTCAGCTCGAACCGGATGCTTTTCCTGTTGTTGGGTCGATAACAGGCTTGGCCCGCGGTTAGGATTCTGCCCATTACTTTTATCGGGTCGGATCAGGTCCGGACCTCCAACAATAGCCCCTTTGACTTAGCTGATTAGTTTTCGTAGTGGTCAGTTAAGTCATAAAATTGGCGGTCTGATATACGGGGATATTTCCCAGGTTGCGGTCCTTCGGACCACTTCGGGAGTGGTCCGGTATCATTCGGGTGCTTTCTAAGCACCTCTTGGCTCCCAGGACAAGTTCCTCTGTGGGGGTCCCGGCCCGTGCAGCCCCAGAAAGCTGCTACAGGTGCCGTCGCCGCGGGCCCGAATCCGCGGCATTTACTTGGGGCAATTCGTGTTCTGCCTTATTAATTTTTCTGACCACCTGGTGAGCCCCTAATGAGTTAGACTCATGGTTGTGGGGTCTTATATGGTGTGCGCCTGGGTGCGGGTCTCCAGGGCAGATAATTTTTCTCGTCGCTCGGCATCGCTCGAACTGCTTTGAGCGAGCTGTCTTTGGCGAGCTGCTTTTTGTCGAACTGCTCTCGTCGAGCTGCCTTTAATGGGTTTGAAATTTGGGCGGCAAAAGCCAGTGGCAGTTGCGTAATTTCCGAAAAAACCAGGGGCGGTTTCGGAAAAATTGAGGGGGCGTTTCAAGTTAATAACCGCCGTTTGGGATTTGTGTCCCTCACTTTCCCCCAAGCAAAACACTTTTCTCTCTCTCGATTCGTGCAATTTCCGGCGAGTTTGTTCTTGTTTTCTGACGTCCAAAACACCGTTGCGGCTACGATCTTACGGGTGGTTCTTTCTTCTAATTCTCAGGTAAACTTCTAAACATTCCTTCGCTTCTTTGACGGATTTCTTTCTTTCCTCTAGTTTTCGCGGTTCTTGCTCCGCCGTGGGGTTAGTTTTTGGTGGGGAGTTGAGCTAACCGGGGCTCGAGCCTCCCCGTTTTATTTTCTTCTTAGGTTAATTTAACCCGAAGTCTAAAATTTTAAGATGAGTTCTGATCCTATTGATCGTGAGGGTTCGACGCCCCCTTTTACACCCTCACCACCTAGGGCGCCGAATGCCCAAGATTTTGTTGGGCCGGACTGGAGCTTGTTGTTCCAGGGGCCGGAGAGGGCTGGCCCGAGCGCGAGTCAGGCGACGCCGGGTTTGGATTCGGATTCGGCGGACAATAGGGTCCTGACCGACGCATTCCATGGGCTGGAACGGATGGCTTCCGGCGGAGAGGCTGGCAGATCCGGCCGGGCGGCCGAAGTTGAAGGATCCGGGGAGGCGACGGAGGAGCCCGAGGTGTTCGGCGATTATGTCCTGCCGGAGGATTGGCGTACGCATCGGGTGCTGGGCGCCGTGTCTACGATTACCAGGGAGGCAATCTGGGCCCTCGCTGACACTATCCCAATCAAGGATATGCGGTTTGGCGTTCCGCGCCAGTCGAACCGCTGTTTCGATCCCCCTCCGGGCCATGTGGCCTTCTACACGAGTGATGGAGAATGGGGTCGGGCTGCTCGTGCACCCCTTCTTCTCGGAGGTCTTAGCCTCCTACAACCTGTCTCCCTTCCAGCTCGCACCGAATTGCTGGTGCCACCTGGTCGGGGTCCTCCTGATGTGGATGGACCTGGGGTTAGGGTGCCCGATGGTCCGGGAGTGGCACTATATGTACCGCTTCAACCAGTGCTCCGATAAGCACTACTATTACTTCACCCGGTGGTCCACCGGGTACTCCACGCTGATCAAGAAGCCCCCGTCGAACTCCCCGGGTTGGTGGACGAGCTTCTTCTACCTCAGGATGAACGAGGAGCATCCTAAGTTCATCCGACACGGCGGTGTCCCCATCCGTGGGTTTCTGGTTCCTTGTGAACTGGTTTAGCTATTTAAATCAACCTTGTCTGACATTCCGTTTTATTTTCTTGCAGATCACCCTCGTCCGGAGCTCACCCCGAAAGAGTAGTCCAGAGTCAACCGGGCCAACGACATTACCGTGGGCGATCGGGAGTGGCCTGTTGTTCAGAACGGGCGCTTTGTCACTTCGACCACCTACCTCAGCGGGAAGGGAGAACTATACGCTCTGCCGGCTGAGATGACCCGCCGTCACCCCCAAGTTTCTGCGGACCGGGTCGCAGCCGCCCTCAGGGATAAGAAGAGGGCGAGGGACGAGGAGGAGTCCCGTCGTCGACCTCCGAATCCCCCGAAATGCCCGGAGATCGAGTAGCTACCCTCACCTCCACCTCCACCTCCGCCGCCCTTTAAGCCCCAGGAAGGGGTGACAGTCAAGGTCTCTTCCTCCCGGTCCCGCCAGGAGGCCCCGCCAAAGGTCGATGAGCGAGAGAAACGGAGGGACAAGAGATCGGAGGAGTTCGAACGCCGCAGCCACCACCGCTCTGGGGATCACGGGTCAAGGCGTTAGGACCTTGACAGGGCCGCGGTTACTGCCACGACTCCACCGGACCCGGTGGTGGATTCATTCCTGGTCCGTGCCCGGCAGATGCTGACCAACCCTACCGCCGTGGACCAGGCGGGGACTGCCCAGGCGCACCTGGCGCGATACCAGCTTCTCCAGCTCCAGGTTCGGATCTTAACCTGGGCCATTATACTTATTGTAGTGAAAATCCTTTCTGATTTCTGTTATGGTTCGCAGGCTCAGGTGGAGCTCGACGCCATTCGTCGCGAACTCGACGTGTTCGGCGATAAGTGCGTCGGGGAGATCTTCAATCTTCGCAAGGAGCGAGACTCCTTGAAAAAGTATGTGGACTCCCTAAACGAGAAGCTCTCCTGGGCGGAAGAATAGGTGTCTGCGGCGGAGGCGAGGGCGGAGTCGGCAAGGAAGGAGGCGGATGCCACGCAAGCAGAGCTCGAAGATGCTCGTCGGATGGCCTCGGAGGCCAGGGCGGACTCGCTCAAGCTGGCTGTGGACTTAAAGGTGAGGAACGATCAGCTCCTCTCCCTTGACTCCTGGCTAAAGACTCAGCGTGAGAGTTATTTGGCCGAGGTGTCGAAGTATGAGGAGCGGATCACCCTTATGCAGACGGGCGAGGGGCTGGACTTCGAGGCCCTCATCACCTCCCCTCACTTTGCCGAGACGTACGAGGTACGCCCTCTTTTAGGCCCCACTTGTTCGAGCTTTTCGTACTCATCTAATCTTCTTTTAGACCCTCTCCGAGCAGGTCGAGAGTGAGGTCCGGGAAAGGATTTCCCGGAAGTTCCTGGACCTCGACCTCAGTGTGCTGGATGAGCCAGAGCCGGAGGTGGAGGAGCAGGAGCGGGAGCAGGAGAAGGAATCCGAGCAGCAACACGCCGAGCAAGATCAGAAGCTGCTCGAGGATTCTTCCCAAGGAGGCGATGGTCCGAAGGAGCAGTCCGAGCCGATGCCTGACCAGACCTCGAACCAGGGACCCGGCCCGACTCCAGATGACTCCGCTGCCGCTTGAATGTCTTTAAACTTTCTGAACCTTTTACTTTTTTGTCTGAACAATTTTACTTTTCTGCAAACGATTTATTTTTCTTGCACTTTAATTTCAAGGTAAATAGATGCTTTGATCTTGCTCTTGAAATTTCATATTCATACAACTGTTCTGCAAAATAGTAGCAGTCGGGGTGGGCGATGCCGAGGCATTGCCCCTCCGATGCTTAAGTTAGTGATCGATCTGGAAGAAGAGAGAGAATAATTTGAAATGAAATAGGATAGGGTGTGTTTATCTGGATCGAGCTCATTTTTTCCTTGTGTCGGCAGTTACTTTACATTTCTGCAAGAAGGATTCGTGAGGGTTCGGCATCGCCCCTCCGACGCTCAAGTCAGTATAACTAATTAAGAGTGAATGGGAATTGAAAATAGAGTAGGGCTTTAGAAAGGCGTATCTGGGAGATCGAGTCCGTCGACCTCCTTCCCCTTAGAAATAATACTTTTTAAGGTGCTTGATGTTCCAGCTGTTTCCAATCTCCCTTCCGTTGTGGTCTTCCAGGTGGTAGGGGCCTCGACCTACAACTCTGGTGACTTTGTAGGGACCTTCCCACGTGGGTGCGAGCTTCCCTTGACTTTTGTCTTTGGTATTCTGAAAGACTCTCCTTAGAACCCAATCTCCTTCCTTGAAAGTTCGCATGCGGACCTTCTTGTTAAAAAACCTTTCGACCTGCTTCCTTCTCTGAGCCATGCTAAGTAGCGCTTGGTCTCTCTTTTCATCGATCAGCTCCAGGTTTCTGAGCATCTTCTCGTAGTTCTCTTCCTCTTGGCAAGTTTCCACACGTAGACTGCCGCCCCATTGGAGTGGTTCGATAGGCCCATAGGACCCCTGGTAGTTCCTCCACCCACTTTGATTTGTGGGCTTCGAGTCTTTTCTTCATTGTTGCCATGATAGTCTTATTTGTTTACTCGGCCTGTCCATTAGCTTCCGGGTATCTTGGTGTGGAAAACACAAGCTTGATGTTATATTAGTTGCAAAATTCCTGTACTCTCCGTCCTGTGAATTGTGTGCCGTTATCCGTTCTGATCTCCTTCGGTATTCCGAATCTGCAAAGGATGTGGACCCATAAGAACTTGATTACTTCTTGCTCTCTCACATTGGCGAAGGCCTCTGCTTCGACCCACTTGGTGAAGTAGTCGGTGGCTACTAAGATGTATTCCTTCTGTCCGACTCCTTTATGCAGCTTCCCAACTATGTCCATCCCCCAAGCTATGAAGGGCCACGCTGCGATCGTAGCGTGGAGTGGCTCTGCATGGCTTTGATTCATGACTTCAAACCTCTGGCATGCCTCGCAGCTTTGCACGTAGTTCCTAGCGTCTTTTCGTAATGTCGGCCAATAGAAGCCTGCTGAGATTACTTTGTGTGCCAGCGGCCTGGCCCCTTGGTGAGTTCCACAATCCCCTTCATGTATCTCCATAAGGATTGCCTGCCCCGCGGCTGGTTCGAGGCACTTGAGAAGTGGTCCTTCAATCGATCTTCGGTACAAACTTTCGTTGTGGATTGTGTACTTTGCCGCCAACCTGGTCAGTCGCACAGCCTCGGTTCGATCCTTGGGTAGGGTTCCGGACTCGATGTACTTTCGTATCGGCTCGATCCATGAGTCACCAATCATTAAATCCATGATCTCAGCCTTTGGGGCGGCTGGCTCTTCGGCCCATGTTATTACAATAAGCCTGTTCTGCTTCAACTGTTTGGTGGAAGCCAGATTTGCTAACGCATCTGCTTCGACGTATTCCTCTCGGGCGATGTGCTTTAATTCGCAGATCTCAAATTCTTCTCTCATCCTCCGTGCCAGGTCGCAATATTTCTGTAACCTGGGCTCTTTAACTTGGAAATGGTCCTCCATCTGCATGACCACGAGTTGTGAATCTCCTTGCACTTGTAGGCGGCGGGCTCCTAACTCTTTGGCGAGCTGCATTTCCCGTACCAATGCCTCGTACTCTGCTTCGTTGTTCATGGCCTCAAAGTTTAGGCGGATAGCCCTTTCGAATACTTCCCCCATCGGGCTTCGGAGCCTTATCCCTGCTCCGTTTCCATGAATGTTACTTGATCCATCTACTTGCAGGATCTAAGGCTCTGCGGCTGTCTCTTTGATCTCCAAGCTCGCTATCTCTCTTTCTGCATCAGCCTGGAGATTGGTGGTGAATTCGGCGATGAAGTCGGCCAGCACTTGTGATTTGATTGTAGTTCGTGGCTCGAACTCGAGGCCGTAGCCTCCGATCTCCACTGCCCATTTTAGTAGTCGCCCAGATAGGCTCGGCTTCGAGAACACGGTCCGCAGTGGATAGGATGTGACTACTTTAAAGGGATGAGACTCAAAGTAAGGCCTCAACTTGCGTGATGCCGTCACCAATGCCAGTGCCAATTTTTCGAGTGCCGTATACCTCGTCTCAGCGTCGAGCAGTGGTTTGCTTGCATAATGTACTGGCCGCTGCTTCCTAGCCACCTCCTTAACGAGGACCGCTCCGAGTGCGTGCTCCGATACAGACAAGTAGAGCAATAACGTCTCTGCTTTTTCCGATTTGGACAAGAGTGGCGGGCTAGCGAGGTAATCTTTTAGTTGCTCGAGTGCCCTCGCGCACTCGTCCGTCCATTCGAACTTCTTCCCCTTTCGCAAGACTTGGAAGAATTCGTGCGTGCGGTCCGAATATCTGGAAATGAAGCGGCTAAGCTCCGCCAGCCGACCCGTGAGTTTCTGGACCTCCTTCGGACTTCTCGGGTGTGCAATCCATCTGACTGCCCGAATTTGAGTGGGATCCACCTCTATTCCTTGCATGGTGACTACGTGCCCCAAGAATTTTCCTGATGCTACCCCGAACGTACACTTTGCGGGGTTTAACTTCATCCTGTACCTGTTGAGAATCTAGAATGCTTGGCGCAGGTGACCAACGTGGTCGTTCGCGAACTTTGATTTCACAAGCATGTCATCAATGTACACTTCCATCGTCTTTCCGATAAGCGGCTCGAACATCTTATTTACGAGCCTCTGATACGTTGAGCCTGCGTTTTTAAGCCCGAAGGGCATGACCTTGTAACAGTATATCCCTTTGCTCGTCATAAAGGCTATTTTCTCTTGATCTTCGGGATGCATGAGGATTTGGTTGTACCCCGAGAATGCATCCATAAAGCTTAGTAGCTCATGCCCTGAGGTCGCATCGACGATACAGTCGATGTGGGGTAATGGGTACGGGTCTTTTAGACATGCTTTGTTCAGGTCTGTGTAGTCCACACACACCCGGTTCTTCCCATTCTTCTTCTTGACTACCACAACGTTGGCGAGCCACGTCGGGTATTTCACCTCCCGAACGGATCCGATGTCCAACAACTTCTGTATCTCTTCATTGATTGCTTTGTTCTTTTCAGCAGGGAACTTCCTCCTTCTTTGTTGTACAGGTTTATGATTTGGATCGACCTGTAATTTATGCGTCATCACTTCTGGGTCGATGCCTTGATGGATTTATATACTGAAAGCATTATGATTGGTATATTATGTACAAGGTTTATTGGTTAATATACTGGGAATCATAATTATTGTATGTTCATCTCCTTTCTGAATTAACAAACATGTGTCGCAAACACAATTATCCTCTTATCTCGTTGATAGGGAGATCATACGGTGTGTAGAAGATCACGGAAGATCGTATGGAT
This sequence comes from Plectranthus barbatus, assembly GCA_026898455.1. Taxonomy (NCBI): domain Eukaryota; kingdom Viridiplantae; phylum Streptophyta; class Magnoliopsida; order Lamiales; family Lamiaceae; genus Plectranthus; species Plectranthus barbatus. The sequence continues at coordinate 1,081,189 of JAPKLW010000006.1, read as the reverse complement.
CGTTTGACCTAGCGAGATATAAATAGTCATCACAGTTGAGACAGTTCCAGGAAAAACTGTCGGTGTAGGCCGCAACATATGCGGATAAACATCTTATCTTGGATGTCTTGGTATGCTGGTGTGGGGCACACATTGATGAGGACCTAAGTCGAGATCGATTCTTTTATCTGACATTAAAAGAATCTAGATCTTTATGACTCGATGGAATCTTAAACCTATATGAGGATACAAAAGTATACATATGTTGTATATCACTTTGAGTTGTAGAGAGGGTTCTAGTTGAACCTGTACTTCTGCAGTCTTGGGTGATATCAATCTGTGTATGACTGTCTGGTATCTGAACTAGGTAACCACATCAAGTATAGGATGGTGACATTCCCTGAACAGCTCAAAAGGTTCGTTATGCTAAAGTCCTGCAGGCTGATTAAATTCAAGCATAAATGAAAAGGTTTGAGTGGATTGATTCAGGAATTAAAGATGTTAATTAA